>MDKJ01013987.1:0-19070 GCA_005239525.1 Nicotiana knightiana
TCCCACTTGCACATCAAACTCCACAGGTGCGACTCACCAGCACCATCAACTCCAATTAACTCCCACTGATCCAAAATCAACCAAAACACACTCGAGCTTCCAAGGACTTCGTTGAATCATACCAACAAGTCCGAATACCTAATCTAAACTTATCAAAATGCTCAAAATATCACATATAATATCAAAACCAAGAATCAACTATCAGAATCAGTCTCTTAAGCTCCAAAGTTCTTAACTCCGCCAAACATGTCTGAACTATGCCTAAATATTTCGGATTCCAACCGAACGTTGCACACAAGTTCTAATCAGCTAAATGAACCTATCAAAAGTCCCGGAATGCCAATAACATAAAATTCAACCCTCGGTCAAATCCAAGAACTCTTCAAACCTTCTAATTGTCAACTTTTGGTAAATAAAACCAAAATCCTTTAGGAACCTCTAAATCCAAATCTGAACATACGCCTAAGTCCAAAATCACTATAAAAATCAATTGGATTCATCAAATCACCAATATGTGGTTGTTTACACAAAAGTCAAACCTTGGTCAACTTTTCCGACTTAAGGTTTCCAAAATGAGCCTAAGTGTCCCAAATCACTCTTAAACATTCCCGAAGCTGAACCAACTGACCCTGCAAGTTACAAAATAACAAACACACATATATGAAACATCAAATAGGAAAATGGGGCTCATGACCTTCCTCGTCTTTGATGCACCTAACTTCGCGAGCCTTCCTCTTTCTCGCTTTGGCCAGCGGAAATAACTTCTTGTCCCCACCTTTATCCCCCAGTTTCTCATACAGCCGACCAAACACAGCAAGACTTAGCCTCCATGACCGCTAATTTTGCCTCCCTCTTAGCTTCCTTATATCTTTCTCTATTGGATCTCCTCTGCTCCTCGTCGGTGCTCTCCGCTAACTTAAGGTATGCCACTTTTTTGACTTGCACTTTACCCTGACCACATCATTCCGCCACTAGTCGCCTTGGTGCCCGCCAGAGTATCCCTTCGAAACCCCTAAAACCTCTCTCGCTTCCTCCCTTATATTGTCCGCCATCACTGTCCATATAACGCTAGCATCCCCACCACTCTTCCGGGCTCCCATAGACATCAACCCCCCCTCCAACTCCTGCACATTATCCTTAGTCAAAACTCCCTACCTGATACTCGATTGAACCCGTATAAAACTCTTCTTCCTCTTTATCAATATACGTACATCCATCACCAGGAGCCTATGTTGTGTCGCGAGGTTCTCACTTGGGATCACCTTACAATCCTTGCACAACCCTTATCACCTCATGAGGAGGAGATAATCAATTTGAGTCTCAGCCACCATACTCTAAAAAGTAATCAAATGCTCCTCCCTCTTTGGAAAAATAAAGTTCACGATCACCAACTCAAAAGCTCTAGCGAAATCCAATAGCGAAGTTCCTCCCCCGTTCCTATCCCCAAAGCCGAAGCCACCGTACACCTCACCATAGCCACCAACATACAACCCAATATGACCATTAAAATCTCATCATGTAAATAACTTTTCCATAGACTGAGTACCCCGCACCACCTCATCTAATGCCTCCTAAAAGCGCCTTTTAACCTCCTCGTCCGAACCCACTTGCGGCGCATAAGCGCTAATGACATTCAGAGTGCTCCCTCCAACTAGTAACTTAATCACCATCAATTTGTCATTCACCCTTCTAACCTCTATCACTGGCTCTCTCCGCTTCCTATATTATAATTTTAGTATAGTTTATAGTTATTTATACACTTAGATGTTTTAATTTATCTTACATTATCTTTTTAGCCGCGAAAGTTATTCCCAAACAAACTACAACAATAAGTATGAAATTTCAAAAGAACTGGGACTGTTATGGAATTGAGTTTTTAATCTTCATACGAGCTCTTCTCATTGAGATTTTATTGACTTTAATTTAGCTTCTATAAAATGGTAATTTTTTTTATTGATAAGAGTAGTATGTTAAAAATGTGTTATCTATTTATTAATTGGTGTATTGTATATAGTTAAAATCGGGCCTACCCTATTTCACTTATTGACCGGGACCAGGGGAATGGATCGAGGATCGGCCCGTAGTATATCAGATCGAGGTATGAGGATAAGACACCGAGTTCGGGATACCTGTCGAGGTCGAGACCAGTGACGATCGAGGCTTAACAGGAAAGGCATCGAGCGAGACCGAAGATAGCATAATAACGGAAAGGCGAGATATCTGTGACTAGCCGAGGATCATGGAAAAAATTTCTGAACAGAGCAAATCAAGAGCGGTTATTTATCCAATCATGGGATTTACTTCTGTAATTAGAATTGTAATATGATGCTCTTTTCTCTTATCAAATAAATACAATGCTATTTTCTCTTATACTCTCTTGCTCGTCAGTTTGTTTCATAACTCTACTCTCACTCAGTTCGAGGGCGACCTAGCTCGAGGGCTGAATTGCATTTCAATACTGGTTTGCTTTACTTTGTTGTTTATTTCTAATATTAATCATCATATTTATCAATTGGTTCGAGGTCAAATTACATATCCTTAAAACCACTTTTAAGTTTAATTGCTATCCGATTTTAAGGGTAATCAGTTTGGCGCCCACCGTAGGGCTAAGGATAATAGTGATTGCCTGGTAATAATTCTCATAACACACTGCTTTATGCTTGTTCTCATAAGTATCTTGGATTTAAGGATCAACATGTAAAACTCTCAAGTAGCATCCACTCACACAGACAACGGCCTTGGTCTTCATGGCAAGAACGAAAACATAGCCGCCCCGGGAAACGGAGTACCTCCAGTCAACCCTGATGGACCGTCGGCCATAGACCTAGTCGATGTCAGCTCCCATATTGCCATTAGTGGGAATTTGGGCGTCGTACCTGAAAATAGCGTCTGTAGAGACGCTCGAACAGCCGATCAGAATGCACAGAGCGGTGAAGAAGGCGAAATTAGCCTTCGAATAATATTCGAGATGCTGCAGACTCAACAAGCGGCAATAGCACAACTCCAAAATTAGAATCATGCACCAAGAAGGATCGAGCTCGAGCCATCACTAGAAGTTGTTGATAGAGCCGAATCGATGCCAAAGAGATCGAATAAAGGAGAATCAGATCATCGAGAACCCGATTGAATCTTGAGGAACTAACGAAGCAGATCGAAACAAAGGAAAAAAAGATCGAGGAAAATGATAAGAAGGTAGAAACTTATAACTCCAGGGTTGACCAAATCACAGGGGCACTACCGGTATTGGATGGACTTGATGCCAAAAAGTTTTTCCAAAAACCTTTCCCCCAAAGTGCGGTTCCGAAGCCAATCTCAAAGAAGTTCCGTATGCACGTGATTCCGAAGTATAACGGGACAACAAATCAAAAAGAACACATCACCTCTTATACATGCGCAATTAAGGGAAATGACTTGGAAGATGATGAAATTGAATCCGTGTTGCTGAAGAAATTAGGAGAAACTTTATCAAAGGGTGCTATGATATAGTGTCATAATTTACCACCTAAATCTATTGATTCAATCGCTATGCTTACAGATTCCTTTGTAAAGGCGTACGCTGGAGCCATTAAGGTTGCAACTAGAAAGTCGGACCTATTCAAGGTAAAGCAAAAAGACAACGAGATGCTCAGGGAATTTGTATCTCGATTTCAAATGGAATGGATGGATTTGCCACCGGTCACCGACGATTGGGCTGTTCAAGCCTTCACTCAAGGTCTCAACGAACGGAGTTCCATAGCTTTGCAACAATTAAAGCAGACTTTGATCGAATATCCAGCCATCACTTGGTTCGATGTACATAATCGATATAAGTCAAAGATTAGGGCCGAAGATGATCAACTGGGGGCTCCGATTGGTTTGATTTATCCCAACAGGCTCGTGGAAAGAGTTAAAAGGGATGTTTATCGGGAACCACGATTGAACAGAGACCGTATCAGCCATATGGGAGATATCGGAGAAATAACGAGTCTAGACACAACCCCATTCAGAATGATAGAATGAATGATTTCGATATAGATGTCGGGTCCAAAGAAGCACCTCGACTGTCATAATATCACTTTATCAGAGATGCTTCCGCCATAGTATCGGCCAATGGGCGTATCAAAGATACTAGGTGGCCTCGACCTCTACAGACTTATCCAGCCTAGAGAAACCCAAACCAAATATGCAAGTATCATGGAACCCATTGACATAAAACAGAAGATTGCAGACAGCTAAGAGAGGAAGTAAACAAATTATTCAACGAGGAACACCTTCGAGAATTCTTAAGTGATCGAGCCAAGAACCACTTCAAAAATAGAGATTCAAACAGACAGAACGAGCAGGAAGAGCCACACCATGTGATTCACATGATCATTGAAGGAGTCGATGTTCCTCAAGTACCGGTATTTAAACGCACCAAGTTGATGATCACAATGTAAGAGGGAACTCGGGACTACTTACTAGAAGAGAACTTGTCTTTCAACGACGAAAATGCAGAAGGGATCGAATAACATCACAACGATGCACTAGTAATATCTATCCTTATCAAAAAAATTCAAGTTAAACGTGTGTTGATTGATCCAAGTAGCTTGTCCAACATTATTCGATCAAGGGTCGTAGAGCAACTCGGACTACAAGATCAAATTGTGCCTGCAGCTTGAATGCTTAACGACTTCAACATGGCAAGTGAAACCACCAAAGGGGAAATTATCATGCCGATAAACATGATAGGAACCTTATAGGAAACAAAGTACCATGTAATCGAGGGTGACATGAAGTACAACGCCCTGCACGGGAGGCCTTGGATCCATAACACGAGGGTGGTAACTCAACCCTTCACCAGCGGGGTTAGACACTACGTTCTCCATGCAGACATAGAAGAAGCTCTCCGAAAAGCGATGATTGGTCTTGCCATCCATCCCGACCACCAGGCTCTTAGTGCCTCGGTGACGAAGATGTAGAATGGTTCCCCTATGAAAGCTGGGGATGAAGAGGTAAAGCAGGTGTTGAAGAGAAACCCCAAGGTCGACCAGCTCTGCAAACTTGATGAGCTGGGCCGGACATACCTCGTAGAAGCGACAGAAGTCCGACACATGAGAGGGGAAGGGAAGCGTGTATCCGATGATAAAAAGGTATGCGTAGAATGTGTAGTATCCTGGGCAGTGTATGTGCACAATATCTAAACCCACTAGAATGAGTTCGATATGCTCAGGGATTCTCCATTTATATTTGAATGCCGCGAGCACCGCGGCATCCATCGTAGAAAGAACTGGTTCAGGCTCATCTTACGCAGGGCTATTGAAGTCATTCCTTGCCTTCCCTGGGCAGGGCACCACTTCGTCCACCATCGGAAAACTCTCATCCTCCCCCAGCACTCACTCATCAAGAGAGGGTATATCATTTTTCCGGCATCGAAATGCCAACAACTCGATCTAGGTTAGAAGAAGAACTGGCCATCACTTTGGGTGATTGTACAGGTCAGAAATATAAAGAAAAAGTAGTAACAGCCACGAGGATTGCTGACGGAAAAAGAAATACGAAGAACTGGGGAAGAAGAAAGAATGCTTTTAGGATTTTCTTGTGAACGATTGGAGAGCACTACATTCGAATGGGAAAATCTTTCCTATTTATAGAAATATGAGTATGCTGGTTTGAGAAACCAAGCACCGCCTTTTTCAAAAATAACAGAAGAGGCACGAGAAACGATGCGGTGCACGGAGAACATGTTCCATAATGACACCTGATGAATTTAATGTCATTTCTAACTGATACACTGGTCTTACGAAGCACTCGAAACGTCACTTTATCATCTTGTAAAGAGGTGCTCGCTCATCTCCCAAAAACGTTCAGATTTCTCAAAAGTTTTCGAATTGACGAGGTCCGCCCATTGTGCTCGCACAAAGACGACCCCAATAGGCGGAGGGACTAACTGTATGGGTCGAAATCTGACCACATGAGAATCTTCATCAAGAAGGAATGACGAGAAGACAATTAAGACATGGTTGTATCCACAAGGCACCATAACGACGAGCATCTCGACCACGGCCGAGGTCGAACCATCAGAAAGCCTCTATGGCAAAGAATACGCCATGGCACTTAGGGTGGTGGACCTAAAGTGAAAACATTAGATTAATGTATCCCCGCTAAGGAGTGTTGGGTAAGTGGGAACGCCCAATATATATACACGATAAGAGAATGATATAAGGGGCTTCCATTTTTCTCTCTCAACTGATAAGAACAGGAAAATCTGCCTCAGAACCAGGGGAGGCTTTAGGAACTTGTTGCTAATCTTTGTAATCATCAGTATGGAATCAATAAAGACCTTCCCGTAGCCGTTAGCAGTGCATCTATTTTTCTTTTTCTTCTTTATATTACATGATAGAGAAGTAGCACCAAAAATGTAAGTTCGTTGTGAACATTTGATATCTTTTGCAATCTCAACAAGTTCATGAGCTTAATCATATCCTATTTTTACTACTTAGCATATTTCGATCTAGATGTTAGAAAATGGAGAGTTGAGGTTTATGATATAAAGGTGAGTTACTTCAACACAATGAATACGAGACTTCTTAGCATAATAGCAACGGGATTTTGCGATGCTAAGGGAGTGCGGTATAATCGTTCTCAAGAATATAATATGAACTTTCCCCTACTTTGATCCGTCATTGCATGCTTTTCGCAAAGACGTGTGTTAGAGGGATTGTCAAGAGATTCGGCTCAGGTATGTTAAGGCTAATCCTTCTTTCTTTTTGTATGATCCAAGTAACAATACGTAAACGTAATACTATTCCATAAGTAGTTCTACTCTTAGCAGTTAAGGATGTATATGTTATTCATTGACGTAAAGTAATATTCAAGCATGTCTAAGTACGTATCTAGTTCCCTATTGAGGTATATGATAAAGATATTAATGTTCATAATATAAGTGACACATGCATCTTCATGCATTTACCATCGTGCTACGGCCGGTTGGGCAGTCATGCATATTCATTTACCACCGTGCTACGGCTGATTGGATAGTCATGCATTTACCATCGGGCTACGACCGGTCCGGCAGTTACCACCGGTTAGGTAGTTATGTATCATTATTTACCACCGGTTGGGCAGTTACGCATTTACCACTGAGATACAGCCGATCGGGAAGTTACCACGTTTTAGTAGGGCAGCTATGCATTTACCACTGATCAGTTGGGTAGTCATGTATCATACAATATGGATAATAGAAATAGTCTCAAAGGGAAGCATTACATATGTAAGTATAATAAGTATGAATATACTGTGGTACTTCAGAGATTCAGTTGATTCTTATATTTCTTTAATTAATGTTGACTTATTGTTATGTTTTAGTTCTGTTTTACATACTCAGTACATTATTCGTAGTGACGTTCTTTTGTTGGGGACACTACATTCATGCCTGCAGGTATAGATAATTTGTTTGATGAACCCTCACAATAGGCGAGGTTAGCATTCAACGAAGGATCGGTAAGACTCAACCTTATTCAGAGTGTAGTCGAGTCTATGAGTCATCGTTTCAGAGTTGTGCTACAAACTTATGGGTAGGTCGGTAACCTATCCCATTTGATATCAAATAATCTTAGAGGCTTTGTAGACAAAGGTTCATTTTGTATAGTTTGTCAGAGGCGTTGACGGCCCATATGTATTCATGTTTTAAGAAAAATGGTTTAGTGATACACTATTTTTCCACTTACAGTCATACATTATGAATTGTAGCCATATTTCCCCATGATAGTTACAGAAGAAAAACAAATGAGTTATAGAATGGTTCGCTCAGGCTAGTACGACATCGGGTGCCAGCCAGACCTCCCGATGTTGGGGCATGACATGAATAATAATTTCATAGAACATAAATACAACACAAATTTCATAAGCAATAGATATTTATATATGTCAAAGTTATTTACAAGGGCAACATGGCCCGATCGAAATTCTATGCAAAAAATCCAAAAAGATCCTAAGTACTTAATCTTCTCCAGGAGCAACATCTTCACCCTCGGGGTCTTTTTCGCTCTCGGACCCACTCATGCTCCCGTAATCATCATCGTCAGAAGAGACCAATGCTTTGGCTTCAGATTCAAGATCTATTGCATCGTTGATCTCAATAGTGAGATCAAAGCCACGAGCATGAATCTCCTTGAGCGTCTCCCTTTGAGACTAGCACTTGGCAAGCTCGGTAACTGAGTATGCTCGAGTCAGAGTAGTATCAGCAACCTTATTTGCTGGAGCTTGAGCGACTTCAGCGTCATATCGGTAGACGGCCATGATTGCCTCAGCATCGACCTTAGCCGTCTCAGCCTTAAATTTTTCCACTGCAAGTTCTGTGATTAACTGAGCCTGGATCTCCTCGATTTCCTTGACTAGTGCCAAGTTCTTCTCTTTCATGCCTTGGAGATGGCTTTGAACTAGGATAACTAAGCTCGAGCAGTCTCTTTCTCTGAGGCAAGGAGGTCTATATTTTGCTTCCACGCTGTGGTTTCCACCTTCACCGCATCTACCTCTCCACGGAGTTGCCCGATCGTCTCGTGTAGTTGTTGGACCTATGAGATCGAATTGTTAGCCACCACTCCTGAACTAATGCTATAAGCTTCTAAGACTTTTATTACCTGCTCCGTCAATTCGCTCAGTTCTTTCTGAGCCACAGCCAGTTCATCTCGGAGGCCCTTGATTTCTTCTTCTTTTTGCTCACTGAAATGTTTAAAGGCATTCTTCTCCTCGGTGAACCCCTGGATATCAGCCTCATAACGACTCAGTTCTCCTCGGAGTCAGACGAAAGCCTCATGATGAAGCACCGAAGCCTGTAAACATAGAAGGAAAAAATTATACTAAGGGAGAAAAACCTAATTACAAAAATGGATAGAAGAATTAGAGATTACCTAGCTTAAAGCTTGTTGGGCTTCGTGGAAAAGACAAGGCGCTCCCACCACGTCCATCTGGGCTCCATCCTCTTTTGTGACCAAACCCCGGAGGTAGCTGGCCACCCCTACGGGGGGCACCAAGAACACAAGCATATTTTGAGACTGTGATCACGATAGTTTTCTTGCACCTGGTATCTACACTGGGAGCCAGGAATTGATCGGTCAGTTTGGAACTCGAGGAAGCCTCACGCGAGCTTTTTCTTGAAACCTACGGGTCACCTAAACGGGTGACGTCTTCTATCCCGGCAAATAAACCACAGAAGAGATCCTCTTCTCCGTGAGCTCCTTCCCCATGACAAGTTTCCATGGCTTGAACATCGCGTATCAAAGATTCGGAGACTGAAGGAAACAAGGGGTAATTCCTAATCTCTATTGCCCCCAGGATCTTTGGAAGCACTGCCTCCATATAGGGAGCCTCAAACTCATTATCTGGCCAGCATCCATCGCCTCTTCAATGGATTCTTTGCCCCGAGGAAAAATACCTTCGATTCCTTTCGGCTCGGGGACTTGGGCTAAAGTCTCCTCATCGGACCTAGACCGATCAGCATCAATTTCCACTGGTTCCGAAGCTTTCTGAGCCCCAGTGCTAGCTCGTGTATTAGCTATCAGCCCTGAATCATCTTCATTTTCTTCTTCCTGTTCACCCTATTTGGGCTCATCTCGTAGCTTGAGGACTGAGTCCATTGTCAAAGGGATGACATTCCCCCTTATAGGTTCATCACCTGATGGGGGCCTCATTGACACGTCCTTCCCAAGGACTGTAGAAGAAGGGTAAATGAGATCAAAAAGAAATTCGGACAATGGTCGAAGTTATCGGATTATATCAAAACTTACCATGGTTTCGGGCCTCCCATCGACCTCTCGACAATACGCGCCATGCACGCTCACCGTGTGTCGATTACAACACTAAGCTTCTGGCCCAGTTCTCGAGCTGGGGAATCGCACCCGGCATCCAGGCAACGGCTAAATCATACAAAGCGTCAATAAGAAAAGATGAAAAAATGAGCAGAAGATAAAAGGGAAACCAACTTACGTTTCATATTCCATTTCTCCGGAAATGGCATACTTTCGGCCGGGATCAAATTCGAGGTCTTCACTTGGACAAATCAGCCCATCCAGCCCCAGTTCTTGTCCTCATCTATGCTTGAGAAATCTACCTTGGAAGCCCGACGTTGAAGCTTTATTAGGCCCCCTCGATAAAGTCGGGGGCTATATAAGCGTATAAGATGATCGAGGGTAAAGGGAGCCCATCGACTCGGCTCAAAAAAAAATAGAGCAGTATCATTATCCTCCTAAAGGAGGGGTGTATTTGGCTGAGGGTACCTCTCGTACTTTTTGCAAAAGTCGACGATAACCGGATCCAGGGGGGCCAATATGAAAAGGTAGGTGTAAACACTCAGAAACCCTTCCACATACGTAGTAATTGACTCTTCAGGCGAGGGCACCACCAAATGCTTATCTACCCAGTTGCAATCCTTTTTAACTTTCTTTAAAAGGCCACTGGTGATTGTGCATATGTACCACAACATTGGCTTGCATCTGCCCAGAACCGAGGAGGCCTTTTCAACTTTGAAGTCGGAGTCAAGGATGCACGACGGAGGAAATAATTCTTCAGGGAGTGGCTCTGCCGCTAGTTGCTCGCTGGGCGGCTTAGACGAGGAAGCTTTTTTCTTCTGTGGAACGGTTTTAGATTTTTTGGCCATTTTTATTTTTATGAACAAAGAAGAACAAGGATTCAGATGTTTGGTGTTTGAAAAGAGGTTAGCAATCAAACTTGAAGATTTGCAGATGAAGAACTTGGAGAATGCAAAGAGCTTCAAAGATTGGAGACGAAAAGATTGCAAGTAAAGTTTGAAAGAGTGGAAAACAGGCTTATTTATGGGTTTCACGGCGACGATTCAAAATTGATGGTGGCCGACCATCAACTGACAAGCATTAAAATCCTAGAGAACTGTATTGACGAGACATTTCGATCACCTCTATCGCTTACATCATGGTGACGACGCCATGGTAAATTGGGGTAAAGGTCGAGGACTCAATTCGTTTCTTGTCATTATACTCCAAACAATGAGGGTACTATCTGTATACAGTTAAAATCGGGCCTACCCGATTTCACTAATTGACCAGTGAAATAGATCGAGCATCAGTCCTGTAGTATATCAAACCGAGGTATGAGGATAAGAAACTGAGTTCGGGATTAGAAGTACCTGTCGAGGTCGAGACCGATGACGGTCGAGGTCGAGACCGATGACGGTCGAGGCCCAACAGGACTGACATCGAGCGAGACCGAAGATAGCATAATAACGAAAAGGCGAGATATTCATGACTGGCCGAGGATTATGGCAGATATCTCGGAACGGATCAAATCAAGAGCAGTTATTTAGCCTATCATGGGATTTACTCCTGTACTTAAAATTGTACCATAAATAGGATTCCTCTATTATACAAAGAGGGGTCTAATCATTTTGTAATGATCGGAAATTCACGCATACCAAAACAATACACTACTCTTTTCTCTTATTCTCTTGTTCATCAGTTTGTTTCATAATCTCTCACTCACTCAGTTCGAGGACAACCTAGCTCCAGGGCTGAATTGCATTTCAATACTAGTTTACTTTACTTTGTTGTTTCTTTCTACTATTAATCATCATATTTATAAATGGTTCTAGGTGAAATTACATATTCTTAAAATCACTTATAAGTTTAAATGTTATCCAATTTTAATGGTAAACATGTATATACCAGGTGCAGGAACGTTCTTATAAAAAATATGCTTTAACATCTGTCATATTTTTATTTGAATATTTCATTAAAACCTTTTCAAATCTCAATGAAACTCATTCAACTAAGGTTTGATATATTGAAAAAAGGAGTGTAAAAAAAGTTATCTCATAATAACATCAACATGCACTTTTAAGATACAAAATTTTTTCGTTAATTTTATTTTATAAGTCAAGTAAATTTGCGGTTCGCGACGATCAAATTACATTTTTCAATTTTTTTCCGAAAAAGGTATATAGGTCAAGGAAGAATTGAAATTAATCTTGCGCTTCATGTGAAGAAAGTCCGCCTTGATTTCCAAAACAAATACAAAACTTATATATAAAAATTACAATAAGACATTTAAGGACTTCTATATAGTAGGTTTTCTTCTTTTATTGAATTTGATAATATGCTTAATATTCGTAATTTTCATAAATTTGTAATTTTTTAAATTTTTTTATTTATTTAATTCAAACACATATTCAAAATTATTTACGTAAATTTTTTATTGAAAGTTTATCTTCATGGTTTTAGGGGTACAAGCGCAATGTTCGTGCCTTACGACTAGTTGAATAAAAATGTAAAAAATATTGTAACATAAATGTAAGAATGCAGTGGTCAGGAGTGGCAAATGGCCGGGTCGGATCGGATATGAACAGACGAAAATGGTGTTTTACCAAAAAAGTGTTAACCTTTTCTTAAAATGAATTAATATGAAGATAGGGGGTAAATCCTAGCCAAGGATAATTAACTCCAGATCGAAATACGCTAATTAGTAAAAATAGGATATGAATAAGCTCATGAACTTATTGAGATTGCAAAAGATATCAAATGTTCACAACGAACTTACATTTTTGGTGCTACTTCTCTATCATGTAATATAAAGAAGAAAAAGAAAAATAGATGCACCGCTAACGGCTACGGGAACGTCTTTATTGATTCCATACTTATGATTACAAAGATTAGCAATAAGTTCCTAAACCCTCCCCTGGTTCTGAGGTCGATTTTCCTGTTCTTATCAGTTGAGAGAGAAAGATGGAAGACCCTTCTATCATTCTCTTATCGTGTATATATACTGGGCGTTCCAACTTACCCAACGCTCCTTAGCTGGGATACATTAATCTGATGTTTGCACTTTAGGTCGACCACCCTAAGTGCCATGGCGTATTCTTCGCCATAGAGGCTTTCTGATGGTTCGACCTCGGTCGTGGTCGAGATGCTCGTCGTTATGGTTCCTTGTGGATACAACCATGGCTTAATCGTCTTCTCGTCATTCCTTTTTAGTGAAGATTCTCATGTGGTTATATTTTGACCCATACAGTTAGTCCCTCCACCTATTGAGGTCATCTTTGGGCGAGCACGATGGGCGGACCTCGTCAATTCAAAAACTTTTGAGAAATTTGAACGTTTTTGGGCGATGAGCGAGCACCTCTTTGTGAGATGATGAAGTGACGTTTCGAGTGCTTCGTCAGACCAGTGTGTCAGTTCGAAATGACATTAAATTCGTCAGGTGTCATTATGACACACGTTCTCCGTGTGTCGCATCATTTCCCGTGCCTCTTCCCTTATTTTTGAAAAAGGCAGCGCTTGGTTTCTCAAACCAACAGCATATTCATGTTTCTATAAATAGGGAAAAAGTTTCACATTCAAATGTAGTGCTCTCCAATCGTTCACAAGAAAATCCTAAAAGCATTATTTCTTCTTCCCCAGTTCTTCGTATTTCTTTTTCCGTCAGCAATCCTCGTGGTTGTTACTACTCTTTCTTTATATTTCCGACCTGTATAATCACCCAAAGTGATGACCAGTTCTTCTTCTAACCCTGATCGAGTCGTTGGTGTTCCGGTGCCAGAAAATGATATACCCTCTCTTGATGAGTGAGTGTTCGGGGAGGACAAGAGTTTTCCGATGGTGGACGAAGTGGTGCCCTGCCCGGGGAAGGCAAGGAATGACTTCAATAGCCCTGCTGAAGATGAGCCTGAACCACTTCTTTCTATGATGGATGTTGCGGTGCTCGTGGTATTCAAATCTAAATGGAGAATCCCTGAGCATATCGAACTCGTTCCAGTGGGTTTAGATATTGTGCACATACACCGCCCAGGATACTGCACATTCTATGCATACCCTTTTATCATCGGATACACGTTTCCCCACCCCTCTCTGGCGTCGGACTTCTGTTGCTTCTATGAGGTATGTCCAGCCCAGCTTACCCCGTATATATACGAACTCTTCTTAATGCTCATGAAGTTTGCAGAGCTGGCCGACCGTGGGGTTTCTCTTCAAGACCTGCTTCACCTCTTCATCCCCAGCTTTCATAGGGGCACCGTTCCACATCTTCGTCACCGAGGCACAGAGCCTGGTGGTCGGGATAGATGACGAGACCAAGCGCCACTTTTGGGAGAACTTCTTCTATATATGCAAGGAGCACGTGGTGTCTAACCCCGCTGGGCGCAAGACCAACCGTCACAATTGGGCGCAAACCTTTTGCCGGTACGTCGCCTTGTGTCGGTCTTAGTTACTTTACCCCTTGCTCTGTGTTTTTCTTTGCCTTATATTTTCATTTGGTTGTATGTCTCACTGACAGGTCGGAGAGGGGCAAGAAGGGCGAGGGTTCCCGCTCTTGCTTTCTGTCAGTAGGCTTCTTCTTCTAGGCCCTTATAAGGGGCGGCTACGAATGAGGGTGCCCAAAATTAAGCTATTTCGCAGATTGAGTCTGCGTCCAGATCTGTTCGTATTGAGGCTACTCCTTGATTGGACAATCTGGTCCCCACAGTTCATTTGGCAGGCGAACTCCCTCACGAGAATGGTGAAGAGGCCCATCAAAGAGGTGGAGGATAATGTCAGAGCAGACGTCTTTGATTGGAGCGCTCTCGGGGATTGACCCTATTTTGGTGGTGTCTAAAACTGTAGGCGATGCTGGCTTGGGAGTGGAAGCGATACCCGTTTCGGGCAAGGAAAGGGCCATTGTGGCATCAGGGCAGAATTCGGCGCCCGCCATGATTATTCCGAGTGGACCGTCAACATCATAGTAGGCTCGCACCTCTTCTTCAGCCGATGATAGGTTGAAGGGCGTGGTGGTGGATGACTATGACTACAAGTCCGAGTCGGACATTGATCCTGAGGACATGAGGATGTCCGAAGAAGGCTTTACCAGGGTCGATGTGAGGACGGGAGTTCCTTCCCATGTGCTCGAAATCTCGTCGGACCTTAACCTGTTGGAGGATACGGTGGATTTGGTGCCCCAATTCGACCTTCTGTGCTCCGTCGTCGAAAGTAGACCTCTTCGGGAGATCAACGACTCTGGTTTGTCACGCGGTGTGGCTGGGATAGCCTTGAGGGTGAGTTTCCTTTTGTTACTTTCCTTGTTTTGTGTCCTTTGCTTTCGCTGATTCTTCCTATTTTTCCTCTTTTTTTGTTTTAGACTTACATGCTGGAGATAGAAAGTGCTCTTTGAGCTGAGATGCGGGTCAATGTCTTTCTAAAGATGCCCACGAAGTATCACCGAGAGATGCACGCGCAGCTTAGGGCGGGTGGTAATACTCGATCCCCCAGGGAGGAGTTGGAGAAGAAAGATGAGGATCTCGTGTGGTCTATCCGAAGATGTAGCTAGCTCGAGGGGCTGCTCAGAATTAAAGACGAAGAGCTCAAGGTGGGCAAAGGGGTTGTGGCGAAATGCGAGGACCTTCAGGCAAAGGTGTTGTCTTTGTGAGCCTAGCTTGAGCATAATGCCACTAGAATTTCCAGTCTAAATGTAGAGTGGATGAAGAAAGTGGCCGAGTTAGAAAGGAATGTGGCCGAATTAGAGAGTGCCGAGGCAGCCGAGTGACGAGCTTGGCAAGGGCAGCGGTGCTAGAAGACACTATCCGCGTCCTCAGGTCTGAGTGGGAGGCTGAGAAGGTGACGGTTGCACTGAGGGAGGCGAGGCTCGAAGAGCGGATCGGTGTGCTTGAGCGGGATGCCTCGAACCTGGGAGACCAAGTTGTGGCTCTCGAGGCCGAGAAGGCGCAATTTTTGGCTCAAGACCCCCCTCAAGAATCTGCCTCTGTTACTGTTCCTCGCCATTTGTATGAGATGTGGGTCCATCCTGAGGCCCAACGAGACATGTACAAGGACTTGCGGGCAAATGAGAGTGTTCATGAGTCCGTCTTCGAAGATGATCGTGCGAAAGCACACGAGGCTCGTCTTTCCTGCAGTTATGACCCTTCGTTACCGGAGGCCGGTGGCAATGCTGAGACCTAAGATGGGCTCACTTCTGATGATGACAGTAGAGGAGGCGATGGTGGAGACGAGGCCAAGTGAGGTTTTGTAGCTTTCTTACTTAGTTTTTTTTTGTTCTTTTCTTTGGTGTAGCTCGTTGTTGTTTTTCTTGGGGCCCCATTTTGTCCTCTTGTAAGACGCTGTGCCTATGTAAATTTTGAATAAGATTCAGTTCGTCTTTGGATGTATACCCCTAGCTTTCTCCTCTTTTTTTTTTCTTTTGAAAAAGATCTTCAAATTTTCTAGTGATTAGTCCTTGTCCTTCAATCGGGAATTTGGTGGGGTCGAATCTTACTTGATTCGAGCGAGTTCAAATTTTACTTGATTCGAGCGAGGTCGAATTTTATCTTGGTTCGAGCGAGGTCGAACTTTATCTTTGTTCGAGCGAGGTAAAACTTTATCTTGGTTCGAGTGAGGTCTAACTTTATCTTGGTTCGAGCGAGGTCTAACTTTATCTTGGTTCGAGCGAGGTCGAACTTTATCTTAGTTCGAGCGAGGTTGGACTTTATCTTGGTTCGAGCGAGGTCGGACTTTATCTTGGTTCGTGCGAGGTCGGACTTTATCTTGGTTCGAGCGAGGTCGAATTTCAATTGATTCGAGTGAGGTTGAATTTTAATTGATTCGAGCGAGGTCTAATTTTACTTGATTCGAGCGAGGTCTAATTTTACTTGATTCGAGCGAGGTCGAATTTTATCTTGATTCGAGCGAGGTCAAATTTTACTTGATTCGAGAGAGGCTGAATTTACTCTTAATTTGAGCGAGGTCAAATTTTACTTGATTTGAGCGAGGTTGAATTTTTCTTTCATTTGGCGATGGCCGGGGGCCACGTAGGTGCTAATTTGAACGAGGTCAGATTGTGACCCATGTTGGGTTCGAGCGAGGTTGAACATGTTGATTCGAATAAGATCGCATTTCAATTGATTCGAGCGAGGTTGAATTTTACTTATGTTTGACGATGAGCGGGTACAGTGGAGTGATGTAAGGATGTGGCGTGCTGCCTTGCTTTCATTGGAGAATACTATTTGTTGCTGCATAGTTTATGCGTGCGTCTTGGTGAGTCCCAGCCTATATAGTCCCTTCATTGCTCGGCCTGGAGAGACCGTTCACGGGACGGGCGATGAACTTATTGCTTCAAAGTTCGGATGTGATTCGTTGTATATAGTCGGGTGAGTTGGCGTTGTATCGCCATGGCGAGCATATGGGCGAGCTCTTCGTATTCATGCTCTAACTGTGTTAGGAAGACCGTACATTTCATGGGATCATCGCCCAGTCTCGGGCTATGGATATTGTTTCTAAATGATACCGGTTTGTTTTGAGCCGTTTATCTGTTATTCACAGTACGACACTGAGTGGGAGGTTTCCCGCTTGTCATGGGAGGGGGGAATCTGCAGCATGTACATTGGCTAGCCATTTTCTTAAAGATGGAATAACGGGTTAGAAGTATATAGAATCATTTATTACCTTGGTTGGTTGTTTAGCAGATGAATGAGTGGCCTTGGCTGCATTTCCCTCGCCAAATGCGCTCTTTAGACTTGGGAAGTCCGTTTGTTTGGTAATGAACTAGGGATCTCGCCGCTGGGCGGCTCGCCTTGTTTTGTACTCTGGTACTTGTTTTTCGGCCTGATGTCTGTTTCGGCTTCGTGCTCAGCTTCGTCGCTGGTTGAGATTTGGCATCTCTTGGATGGTCGATCTATTCATCCATTAGGATCTTGGGTTCAAGTCCCAACTGGTCTCAGTCTCGGGCGTGCAAAGACGACAGAAATGTATGTCATACCAGAAAATATGGACGAGGAGTATTTTGGTCAGTAAATTACACAACAAGCATCGTTCTATACCGTAGGAGAGAATGCGATATACGCAGGATGTAGAAGGTGTATGGTGCTTACCTGGAAATAGGATTATGGATGTGCTTGGTATGCGCAAACGTAGTCCAGGGCTGCCGCTGGGGCGCAACACAGTTTTCGTGCGTAGATCTGGCATAACTCCGGTTTCGAGTAAGGATTTATCATTGGCTGGGTGAAACATTACCGACTGGGTGATGGAACTAAGGTCATGTTTGGATCTTGAGGGAACTAAGGCTTTGGTTAGAAAATTCCCACAGACGGTGCCAAATTATTTTACCAAAAAAGTGTTAACCTTTTTCTTAAAACGAATTAATAAGAAGATATGGGGTAAATCCCAGCCAAGGATAATTAATCCTAGATCGAAAGATGCTAAGTAGTAAAAATAGGATATGATTAAGCTCATGAACTTGTTGAGATTGCAAAAGATATGAAATGTTCACAACAAACTTACATTTTTTGTGCTACTTCTCTATCATGTAAGATAAAGAGGAAAAAGAAAAATAGATGCACTGTTAACGGCTACATGAACGTCTTTATTGATTTCATACTGATGATTACAAAGATTAGCAGCAAGGTTCTAAACCTTCCCCTGGTTCTGATGCCGATTTTCCCGTTCTTATCAGTTGAGAGAGAAGGATTGAAGCCCCTTCTATCATTCTTTTATCGTGTATATATACTGGGTGTTCCCACTTACCCAACGGTCCTTAGCCAGGATACTTAATCTGTTGTTTGCACTTTAGATCGACCTCCCTAAGTGCCGCGGCGTATTCTTCGCAATAGAGGCTTTCTGATGGTTCGACCTCGGCCGTGGCCGAGATGCTCGTCGTTATGGTGCCTTGTGGATACAACCACGGTTTAATCGTCTTCTCGCCATTCCTTTTTGGTGCCGATTGTCATGTGGTCAGATTTCGACTCATACAAACGGGTAATGCAAAAAAAAGATAAATTATTCGATTCAACCCATATAATATGAATAGAAAATGTGTTAACTGGCGGATAATATAAATATTCATATTATCCATGGCTTATTGAGTATGATCATTTTTGGGAGAATTCATGGTCTCCAAACTTTAGGAACCTCCGAACGTTGGAAATATAAAAGTTAAACCTGTTGGTTATCCATTTTTAAGTGAATCTTATAAATTTTATCCATATTTGCCTAATTTTTAAAAAAATTATTATCCAATTCACCTTTGATAGATAATATAGACCGATGACTATTTTTTTAAATCCTTGTTGCCACCGCTACCAGTGATACTCAAATGCACTGACTAAAACTCAAATTGGCAAGTCGGCG
>ML410853.1:2066-18769 GCA_005239525.1 Nicotiana knightiana
TAAACCTACAATACGCTGGTAGTGTATCTAATAGATCATCGTTGTACGGCGTCCAGATGAACTATCAAATAAGAACACAGACTGTTAGTAGGCGCATAACTACGTTAATCTATACCAGGTAAGTTTATTTAGATATTAACCTGTGCGTCGTCCAGCAGATCCAAAACATCCCTGCAGAGGGGGAGATTATGATGGGCATCATAATCTCGTGCAAGAGCACGACGCACAACCCACCTCCAGGCTAGAGGAAGCTCCGGAATTTCTACATTAGCCGGTAGCTGTGGTAGTGGTGGCTGAAACTGCAGAAATCGCTCCCATGCCCAAACCTAACATAGAAAGTTGACTTAAANACCCAAAATTTTTTATTTTTTTTTAAAAAATGGGCAGAATCGGGGGTGGGGGACCAAATGAAGAAGAAGGATATTAAAAAATGAGGGAAGAAGGAGGAGGACTCGTTCTTAAAGACGACGGCACAATTACCTACAAAATAGGTATAACGCCACATACTATGGCGTTATACCTGTGTCTGACAGATTCAGAAGGTATAACGCCATAGTATATGACGCTATACACTAACGGCACAGTTACCGTTAGTGTATAGCACCATATACTATGGCGTTATACATAGATTCGTTCTATATTTTTTTTGGACTTATTTTAATTTTATTTGTCCAAATATAACTTACTTGGGTTCCGAACCCATATATGGAGTACAAGGACTAAATGACCATATCTCTAACGCTTTACAATAATGTACTGCAAACTAATTTATGTGAAAATATCTAAAAAATCACTTATTTTAAACCGAAGAGAATAAAAATTATGACGTATAGATGTCTTATAGGGTACAGGGTGGAGTTAAATAGAAAAGTACGATAAAAGATAAAATAGCATTAACTATGAAATAACATGAAAAGGCATGATGAGAAAGAAAATAACATAAGGAGCCCATCATACCAAATTGATCGTATCATTTTTATTACATGACAATAGATCTAATAATATAGTACATTAAATTTTAAGTAATATTTAAAATAATAATATAATATGAGAAAGGGGGCCTTAGAACAAACGTGACTTATAGGTCACGTCCTAATATGGGAAGGGGGCCTTAGTAGAAACAACTACTAATGCTTGTATTTAATTAAGTTGTCTTATCAGAGCTTTTGGGCTACGGACGAAATACCTTGTGCGCTGTCCCGCCTTTATTTTTTGAATAAATGATACAATATGTAACCACCATCCAAACAACGTGTAAAGAAACGCTCCAATTTTTTTGATCTAAATAGAGAATTAATTCATTGATCAAGATGCCATCCTCCTTATAATACCTTCTTTGAGAGCAATATTGGTAGTACTATATCCACCATCAATCACAAGATTCATCCCACTTATATACTTAGATTCATCACTAGCAAGATACAATGCTGCTTCTGCTACATCCTCAGCCTCCAACATTGTTCCTTTGAGGTTTGCAATTTCAGACACAAATTCCTCGGCCTTTTCCTTCTCCTTAATACGCAAACAATTCAGCAACGTTGGAGTTGCCACACCAAATGGAGAAACACAATTTACTCTAATTCCATATTGTCCTAATTCTACACCCAAATTCTTGGCAAGCCCAACTACTGCGTGCTTTGACGCAGAATACGTATGAGAGACGTCGCCGTAAGTCACTGAAGCAACACTGGAAGTGAAAAGAATGCTACCTTTCTTAGCTGGAATCATCACACGCGCCGCATGTTTTGCGCACATTAATGCCCCAAAGACATTCACATCAAAAACTGCTTTGAAATTTTCGTAGTCAGATTCTAAGATGGTGGAATCAGATAATTTCCCTGGAATTCCAGCATTGCTGAACATAATGTCAAGTTTCCCGTACTTGGAAACTGCTATGTCCACTGCATTTTCGACGTCTTTTTCCACTTTTACATCGCAGTGTATGTAGGAAACAACTCCCTTTTCGCCTACTTCTTCAATGATGGATTGGCCAAGATCGTCTTGGACATCTGCAATCACTACTTTTGCTCCATGTTTGATGAAAAGTCTTGTTGCGGCTTCACCAATTCCACTAGCGCCGCCTGTTATGATTGCAACTTTGCCCTCTAGCCTGATACAATATACAAGTATTTGAAATTTTGATTTCATAGAATTGTGCTTAAGTTGATCGCTAGTGGTGAATTCAGTTGAACTCGTTTGTTCAATACTAGCAACTAAATTTGGATTCGCGCCATGAAGTCTCATATTTAAGAGTAAAACACTTTCTAATAAATGGGACTTCATACTTAAGGCCCGAACTCGAGATCTTTGATTAAGGATAAATCAGTACTTACCACTCCATCACTGATCAGTTGAACTCATTTTGCTTAAAATACATATATATAATTAATTAGATCCACGTTCTATTATAACTAATTAGATCCCCGGCGGACGAAGGTACGCAGTTTCCTATGAAAAAAGTCATATTTGGGATAAAACACTTTCTAACAAAGGCGACTTCATACCTAGGGTCCGAACTCGAGATCATTGATTAAGGATGAATCAGTACTTACCACTCCACCAAAACTTTTACTGATAAGTTGAACTCATTTTACTTTGAGCTCGAATTGTGTATACTTATTTAATTCTTTTTTAAAATATATACACATAATTAATTAGATCCACGTTCTATTATAACTGACTGTAAATACAAAATTCGCTTGCGATGAACTCCCTAATATCCTAAAAGGATAACAACGAACAATTGCAATACGATATTAATTCATATTTGAGGAGCCCAAGATTGAGGAAAAGATAACAAAATAAACTTACCTCTTAGCAGTGGAGCTCGAGGCCATGGAATTGATCAGCTTCAAATGCTTGAAAAGGAGGAAGATACTTTTGTTAGTGAACTGTGTTGAGTACTATTTTGTGGACCTTATTATTGGTCATGTGTCTCTATCAGATTGTTAGGTGTAAGTTGACTTTTAATTAGTAAATTTGTTATTAAATCCTTTAAAATATTAGCGTCTAAATCACGCACAGCTAATATATATACCTTTCCTAATGTTTGCTTGCTCTAGATATATGTATTGGGTAAAATATAATGTGACACGTGACTGACTAAAAGGAAGACACGTGGAATCCGAGATGGGATGGCTAAAGACGGAACATAGCCACTCTACTAGTCACCGAAAAAGATAACGTTCATAAAAGTGTATTAAATGCTCTGTGCCGGATAGCATTTACTAAGGAATATTCTATAGTATTAAGGGCGATGGTCCGTTACAAAGAATTTGGCATTTGTGTTCGCCGTTACATCTGCATCAATGACCCTCAAAATTGACATTAAAAAAAGGCACAATCCTAGGACCTCTTTCCCTAGACATAACTATAAATAGTGAGTTCAATTACCATTGTAACGGACACGAATTTTCTGCCAAAAACACATTTTATATTCTATACAAAACTTTATATAATTTGACTTTCTTGTTTTTTGATTTTGTCATTGTTGTGCCCGGAAACAATGTTCATAGAATCATCATTGTTGTTGTTTTTTAGGGCTAAGTATTGTATATTTCTTTGATTATTGTATTATTTCAGGATCAAATTAGTTCACTTGTCTAGAAACCACGTATAAATTCAATTGTATCGTTTTATGGGCAAACAGTTTGGCGTTCACCATGGAGCCTAGACAATCGTGTAATTAAATTGATCCTTGCCTCTTTTATTAATGTTTTTTGATTATTTTGTCTTAGAAGAAATTACAAAAAATGGCAGATAACACTGTTAACGATGCACACAACCTTGAAATCCGAGGGGATCAACCTCATTTCGAGGACTCAATCAGTTACACCAGCAATGAAGGCAATGACGCTACGCCGGTGCATGACAGGAGGTACCCTCGACAGGTTGGGAGACCACTCCCGATGATGCTGATGAGGAGCGTGTAGCGGATGCTGTGAAGATCCTGCAGGAACAACGGGCAACCATTCTAGGTCATCTTACATGGCAGGATCAAGTTATGACAGAATTCCCGTAGATTATTGTTATTAAAAATATTTGTAATTTTAGAAACCAAAATATAAGTAATTATTTTTTTTCTCATTTTATCCTTGAAAGAATAACATTGATTATATAGCGTAGAAGGAAGATTTATATGCTGAATGACTAAAGATATAGATAAAGGTATAGTAGTAAAAAAAAAACGCTTCTTATTATTTCCTCTGTCCCATGTCAGTTTAATAATTATTGTTCTTGAAAGTAAACAATATATAGAGATTGACATTTAGTGACAAGAGAAATAAGGGCAAATTTGTTATAAATACTTATTTATGATTGTTTAAACAGGGAAATATGACAACTGAAATAGGATGTTAAGGGCCGTGTAAAATTGAAACAGACAATTAAAAATAGATCAAATGGAGTAATTACTACTCACTCGATTTCCATTTAATTGTCATCTGTACTAAAAATAGTTGCTCCCAGTCATTTTAGAAAATCAAGAGAGATTTAAATTTTTTTTTAATTTTACCTTTAGTTATTAATTGTTCTGCAATTAAAAGGCACACAAATAAATAAGGATAAGGAATTAATAAGGATTAGATTAGTTATATTAATCTTTACATTAATATTTTCGAATCTTATCGTGACAACTAAAAAGCCTGTTTGGTCAAGCTTTTAAAATTTGTTTATTTTAACAAAGGTTTTTCACAAAAGTGCTTTTGATGAAAATAATTTATGTTTGACTAGGTGATTAAAAAAGTATTTTTGAGTAGCAATTAATGTTTGACCAAACTTTTAAAAAGTGATTCTACAAGTGTAAATATGTAATTTTCTCAAAAGTATTTTTCCAGAAAAGTGCTTTTGGAAGAAGCTAATATTTATGCTTCTAGTCAAAATGTATTTTTTTTTTCTTACTAAAAGCTTGGCCAAACACCTTAACTTTGAAGGAAAAAAATATTTTTGGCCAAAAAAAAAAAAAACGTTGGCAAACGAACTATAAATGATAAATGAGGGAGTAATTAAAAAAGAGACAAGGTCCAAATATTATTAACGGCACAATCAGCGTGGCTCTTTTATTCAATAATATTAATAAAATAACAAATAATCCTATCTATTAAGAATAATAGCAAGGGAAAATAATATTCAAAACAGCTTATTTTGAAAAAAATTAATTCAAAAGTGTTTTTCGAAAGAATACTTTTGGTGAGAAGCAGTTTGTATTTGACTAATCAATTTAAAAAATATTTTTAAATAATAATAAGTGGTTGGCCAAACTTTTAAAAAGTGTTTCTGAGTGTATTTTTCAAAAAAATATTTTTAGAGATAAGTTAATTTTTCTGCTTCTCAAACTTCAACTAATGCAATGAAGTAATTGTCACATATTTTGCACCATATATTATACTGCTCGAGGAAGAGTATACACTGCTTAATTAGGCTTCGTTTTTATGTCCTTGCAAGAAATTTACATTTTTAATTTGTTTCTTTCAGATTGCAATTGACCCAAAATACTGTTGATTCCAGTAACATTCAACATAACTAAATCCATAAGTCTTTTTTCCATCTCAATGAGATGTTGTAACAATTATTTTGAGTCACATGTTGGGTCCGTATAAAAGAGAAAGACAAAGGAATATGAAAAATACCAGAAAAAGATTTACATTTTTGCTAGTTAGTTTCATTTCCATTTAATAGAAGCTTTTTGGGGTAATTCTCGCAGTACTTTTTAAATGTGGTTTTGAAATATAAATGTTTTCATGCTACACTTGTGGGGGTTTTAAGCTATTAATACTTAAAATAGGGTGAATTGGCAAATGGAGGGGAAAATGGAATATTTGAGTTTCCCTCCTTGATTGTCTCGTATGGGAAGAAAAAAAGGTTTTTGATGGATATATAAACAATTGATCTTCTTCTAGCTCATAAAGAGTTGAGAAGAAGGCAAGGCTCGCGCCGTCGTCGTCGTGGCTCGGCTCGGCTCCAATTTATTGTTGAGTAAATAGTCATTTATGCTATGGCCGTTTTGCAAAACAGTCATTCTGAAGAGTTGCACCTCTTCATATTCGGATTCAGATTTGGTCAAATGACCGATTGATTAATTTTTAGACCAAATTTAAATGTTAATATTAATATTAATAAAATATTAATATTAAAATAAATTTTAATATTAAATCCAATTCAGTTATCCATTTTTCAGTTTTCTGTTTTTGTAACAGAAAATTAATTACCCTCTTCAATTTTCCCTCTTTATTGTTGAGTAAATAATCATTTACGTTATAGCATTTATGCTATGGCCATTTTGAAAAAATAGTCATTCTGAAGAGTTGCACCTCTTCAGATTTCAGCCCAATATTGATTATAAATATAAGTCCATTCTCTTAGATTTTCCATACGACTTTCTGAGTTCTCCTCCTTTCTTCTGCAAATTTTAACTTCAAAGAAAGCAACAGTAAGTGTGATTTGCTACCGAACTTTGTGTTCGCTGAAACACTGGGGTTTGAAGTACCATTACACCAGTGTGTAATTCGTTCTATCCTGGGAGAAAATAATCCATAACCTTAGGTACTAGGAAGGGATTAAATTCCTTAAGGAAACACTGTGAATTCAGTGGGCTCGAATTGGTTTTTATTTCGTTTACATTTCTGTTTGAATATTATTTTATTATCTCCATAATTATTTTACAAATACAGTTTACTAACAAGCTTAAGGAATTTTTTTATTTTATTTTCTGTATTTCTGTTATACTCACTGTTTCTAAAGAGTAAAACCTTTGTGATTTTCTACTCTATTGGAGATTAAAATCTACGTGATTTTAACGTTGGTTTTTGTCATTCTTTTACAGAAATGACGAGTGATAGCGGGAACCAGACTGTTCCTATAGTGACTCCAATGCATCGACTAGTCGAACAACACCGGCATTGGCACTGGCAGAAAAATCAGGAAAATTTTCCGGGGTTGATTTCAAGCGCTGACAGCAAAAGATGTTCTTATACTTGACTACTTTAAGTCTGCAAAAGTTCATCAAGGAAGATGTCCTTGTGTTGTCTGATGAAACTCCAGAGACTGAACGCTTTCTTGTGATTGAGGCGTGGAAGCATTTGGATTTTTTGTGCAAGAATTATATTCTTAGCGGACTGGAGGACGCTTTGTATAACGTCTACAGTGGCGTGGAGACGTCAAAAGAAGTATCGATTGCGCTTGAAAAGAAATGCAAAACTGAAGATGTCGGGTTGAAGAAGTTTGTTGCCATAAAGTTTTTGGACTACAAAATGGTAGATAGCAAGTCTATTATTACCCAAGTCCAGGAATTGCAAGTGATTATTCACGATCTCCTTGCTGAAGGTATAAGTCGAATTAATTCTAATGTTGAAAGTAGTAATTTTAGTAGTTTTACTAACAGAATTTTCATTGAAGGTCTTGTCATTAATGAAGCATTCCAAGTAGCAGCGATGATCGAGAAGTTGCCTCCTTTGTGGAAGGACTTCAAAAACTACTTGAAACACAAACGCAAGGTGATGTCGCTTGAAAATCTCATTGTTCGGTTGAGAATCGAAGAGGACAACAAAGCTGCTGAGATGAGAGGCCGTGGAAACTCAACAATAAGGGGAGCAAACATTGTTGAGGATACTTCTCAAAATAAGAGAAAGAGGAAGCAGGCTTCTTGACCGAAAAGCAACCCAAACAAGAAGTGGTTCAACGGTAATTGCTAACCCTGTGGGAAAGTTGGACACAAATCTACAGATTGTCGTGCTCCAAAGAAAGACAAAAAGAAGGGTCAAGCAAACATGGTTGAAAAGCACGAAGATGTTGATGACTTGTGTGCTATGCTTTCTGAATGCAACCTAGTAAGCAATCCAAGGGAGTTGTGGATTTATTCTGGAGCCACTCACCATGTTTGTGTTGTTAGAGAAGCTTTTGCTACATATGCTCCTGTTGGACCCGAAGAGACGCTTTCTATGGGAAATTCTACAACTGCCAAGATTGAAGGATGTGGGAAGATATTTCTGAAAATGACTTCCGGCAAAGTGATGACTTTGAACAACGTCCTTCATGTTCCCGAGATTAGGAAGAATTTAGTCTCTGCTGGACTTCTTGTTAAGAACGGTTTTAAATGTGTCTTTGTATCCGATAAGATTTTAATAAGTAAGAATGAAATGTTTGTAGGAAAATGTTATTTCACTGAGGGCCTTTTTAAGCTGAATGTAATGGTTGTTGAGAATAATAATAAAATTTCAACTTCGCCTTACTTACTTGAGTCAAGTGAATTATGGCATATACGTTTGGGTCATGTTAATTATAAAATCTTGCGAAAAATGATTAATTTGGAAGTATTGCCTAAGTTTGAATGCGACAAATCAAAATGTCAAGTATGTGTGGAATCTAAGTATGTTAAACATCCTTATAAGTCAGTTGAAAGGAATTCAAATCCTTTAGACTTAATTCACACAGATATTTGCGACATGAAGTCAATACCATCTCGCGGTGAAAAGAAGTATTTCATAACTTTTATTGACGATAGTACTCGATATTGCTATATTTACTTACTTAATAGTAAAGATGAAGCAATAGANGACATGAAGTCAATACCATCTCGCGGTGAAAAGAAGTATTTCATAACTTTTATTGACGATAGTACTCGATATTGCTATATTTACTTACTTATTAGTAAAGATGAAGCAATAGATGCATTCAAGCAATACAAAAATGAAGTTGAAACGTAACTTAACAAGAAAATCAAAATGATAATAAGTGATAGGGGTGGTGAATATGAATCTAATTTTTAATAAACATGTTTAGAATATGGAATTATTCATCAAACAACGGCCCCTTAAACGCCCCAATCCAATGGGATTGCTGAAAGAAAGAATCGTTCATTAAAGGAGATGATGAATGCATTGTTGATAAGTTCTGATTTTCCACAGAACTTGGGGGGGGAAGCCGTTCTTACGGATAACCGAATACTAAATCGAGTACCCCATAGAAAAATACAATCCATTCCATATGAAAAATGGAAAGGAAGGAATCCCAACTTGAATTATTTTAAAGTGTGGGGGTGTTTGGAAAAAGTGCAAGTTCCTAAACCCAAAAGGGTACAAATAGGACCGAAACCGTTGATTATGTTTTCATAGGATATGCTACTAATAGTAAAGCATATCGATTTTTGGTTCATAAATCAGAAAATCCCGACATTCATAATAATACGGTTATAGAATCAGATAATGCTGAGTTCTTTGAAAATATATATCCATATAAAAAGGAATGTGAGTCGATTGGTGAAGGATCTAAATGAACTCGGGAAGAAATAAAAGAAAGTACATTTAATCAGGAGGATCCAAGACGTAGTAAATGTCAAAGAACGTCTACTTCATTTGGACTAGATTTTGTGACTTTCTTATTAGAGAATAAGCCTCAAACATTTAAAGAAGCTATGTCTTCTTCAGAATCATTATTTTGGAAAGAGGAAGTCAATAGTGAAATAGAATCCATATTGAACAACCATACATGGGAACTGGTTGATCTTCTTCCTGGAAATAAACTGTTGGATTCTAAATGGATCTTTAAGGGAAAAATGAAATATGATGGCACTATTGACAAATATAAGGCAAGACTTGTGGTCAAAGGGTATAGACAACGAGAAGGTCTTGACTATTTTGATACATACTCTCCAGTTACAAGAATTACGTCCATACTAACGTTAGTAGTGTTAGCTACAGTTTAAGGTCTTGAAATTCATCAAATGGATGTTAAGACGGCCTTTTTAAATGGAGAGTTGGAGGAAGAAATCTACATGGAATAACCTGAAGGGTTTGTGGTTCCAGGTAAATAAAACAAGGTATGTAGACTTGTTAAGTCCCTTTACGGATTAAAACAAGCACCCAAACAATGGCATGCGAAATTTGACCAAACAATGTTGTCAAATGGTTTTAAAATAAATGAATGTGATAAATGTGTGTACATTAAAAATATTCCAAATCACATAGTCATTATTTGCTTATATGTGGATGATATGCTGATAATGAGTAATGACATTGCCAACATAAATGTGACTAAGCGTATGCTAACTGGCAAGTTTGATATGAAAGACTTGGGAGTTGCTGATTTAATTATGGGAATTAATATCCACAAGACTTATCAAGGTCTGGCATTGTCACAATCTCATTATATTAAGACAGTACTTGAAAAATTCAAGCACTTGGGCTTTAAAGTTGCAAAGACTCCAATTGACGTGAATCTTCCATTAGCAAAGAACAAAGGCCAAAGCATATCACAATTGGATTATGCTCGTGTGTTGGGATGCTTAATGTACATCATGAATTGTACTGTCACGACCCGATTTCGGAATCGTGATGGCGCCTGTCGTGGAACCAGGCAAGCCGCTCCTTTTTTTCCTAAGCTAAATTTAATTTCCAGTAAAAATACGATTTTTAAACGAATTTATTGATAATACTAAGAGTCTGAAGTTTAAAAATAATATTTGAAACAAAAATTAAAAATCTCCAACCCCGGATCCGGTGTCACTCAGTCACGGCTACTATATCATAAAATAAAGAAATGAAGAAATAGACAATATAGTCTCAAAATAAGAGCAACAGGTGGAATAAAAAAGAGAAGACGAGGTCGCGGTCGCCAGCTGCTACCTTGACAACTCCAATGAAACTCTGACAGTTGCTATCGGGTCTCGGTGTACCTGGATCTACACACAAGGTGCAGGGGTAACGTGAGTACACCAAATCAGAAGTAACGAACCCAAACTATGGGCTGAGAGGTAGTGACGGACAAAACCTCAGAATTTTACAATAAACAGTATACATAAATTAGACATGCTAACAGTTTATCATAATGATTAAATATGCCAAGTATGCCAGTATACTCTACATGCCATCATAAAAATATATGTATGAAACCAGTGTGGATATGCACATAGTGCTCACAACCCTCACACAGTAGTCCACTCAGTACCGTATATGGCTCTCAGGCCCAGGGAAAAGTCCATCCCGGAATGTACATATTCATTAGTGACCGTAGTCACTCCGTACTGAGGAAAAAGGTCAATCCAACCCCACAGAGAAAGTCCATCTCCGGAATACAACACTCGGACAAAATCCATGTCCAGGGACGATCCATCCCTCACATAACATCTACTTCGGACATGATCCATGCCCAGGGAAAATCCATCCCTCAACATCAATGTGCTCACTGGGGGTGTAAAGACTCCGGAGGGGCCCTAGTGGCCCAAGCGCTATATCAAGCAGATGAAGGCATGATTTAAGTATCGTTGCGGTGTGCAGTCCGATCTCATAACTGTCTCAATAACAGGCTCTCGGCCTCACTCAGTCATTACTCTTCATTCCCACTCACATGGATCACAGATGCATCCATCAGCCCGAAACAATGATAAGTATGCATATAATTAATAATATTGAGACTGAGATATGAAGTGATATGCTATAACAGGACTGAGTATATGAAATCAAATAATCACAGAATGAGACAGTAATATACGACCACTCGGGTCTCAGCATTTTCGGCGTGAAGCCTAGCATTTATACTTAACATGATTTCTAACATGTTCATAAGTACCACATTAATAAAAGCACAGATATCATCAGGGAATAATCACTAAGCGGTGCCATGGGATAATCCAGGCCACAATTACTCGGTGCACACCCGCACGCCCGTCATTTGGCATGTGCGTCACCTCAGTTATAGTCATAAATCATTTAGCTCGGGGTTTCGAACCCTCAGAACCAAGTTTGGAAACGTTACTTACCTCAAAACCGGCTAAAATACTATTCCCCGGTGTCTTTGCCTCTAAATTCGGCCTCTGAGTGCTCCAAATCTACCAAAAATAAGATGTATATCATTATATATGCCAAGGAATGAACCTTAATCGAAATTTATCAAAAATACTCAAAAATCCCGAAATTGGTCAAACTCGATCCCTGGGCCCACGTCTCGGAACTCGATGAAATTTACACCACAAAAATTATCATCCTCCCACGAGTCTATACATACCAAGAACACTGACCAACCTATCTACAAAAAGAAAAAAAATTACTTTCTAAAAAAAAACTAAACAAGACTAATCCCTTGAGAAAGTTGTCACGCCATCCATCATTGGGAAGAGTCACTCGGTTCAACGAAAATAATATCCTTGGAAAAGAACCATAGTAGAAAGAAAAACTGATGTGTGGCTATAATTCATGGTTTAAAGCATTATGTGCCTTACATTTTATGTGCGTTAATGATAAAAATACACGTCGTATGTGCATAATGGAGTCTATTTCATGTGTAGGTGAATTGGAGATGGAAGCCGAGCTAAGTGGATACATAAACGTTAAAATACGCTCAAAAGTCAAAAAGGAGTGAACCGGGCTATAGCCGGGCGTTTGAGCCATAAAACCTGGTCATACCATGCTATAGTTGGGCGTTAGAGCCCTAATGCCAGGCCCGCCCAGGCTATAGCTGGGCGTTTGGGGCTTAACATCTGGGGTCTTTGGTCCGGTCCAATCCGAGTTTTGAAGGTTTTAAGTATTTTCGGTGTGAATAGAAGTCTCCTACACGTTTAGGGTTTGTCCCAAACATATAAATAGACCCAAAAACACAACTTTGAGGGAGATATTCACGTGGGATGATATTCACGTGAGGAAACATTCACGTGGAGGATTTGGACGTGGAGGAACACACACCACGCTCGAAGGAGGCTTCTACCTAGTTTTTCTTCTCTTCTCTTCCTTTAATTTCATAGTTTATTATAGAGTTTTGGGTGCTACATGAACGTTGTAGTTTGAAACTTGAATTGTTCTTATTATTTTATCATATTGGTTTATTTATTCAATCTTGCACTTAATTATGTGATTGCTTGATCACCAATTGAATACTATCTACGAATCTAGGATTGAACTCGGGAGAGGGAATTCTAGATTGCATATAAGGTTGGGTAGAGCAAGATCTTAACCCTTCAGGGGAGCGGATTTGCGGTTAGGATAGGAATATACCTAATCGCCTTGCTTGGTTATTATACGGGAATTATTAATGCGTTCTTGTTAATCCTAATTTCATATGAATATAGGCGTTAGGTTAGCTTGAATAGGCGAGTTGTACTTCGGGAGAAGGATACGAGCAATATTAACCTCGTCAATCAATAAACCAGATAAATTAATTAGACAATTTAAGTGGAAAACTCAACAGGATTGTTTGCTAACCCATAGCTCTAGAATATCGCCTCTTATTGAATTCGTGTCTAATTTCGCCAATTTGTTGCTTTAATTTCATAGTTTACTATTCTAGATTAATTTTAGTTAAATATTCATACTTTAGTATTCGCTTGAATAGATTAATTGTTTGGGTTTAATTTAGTTGATAGTTAATCACAAGTCCCTGTGGGTACGATATCTGGACTTGCAATCCTATATTACTTGTCGACCACGTATACTTGCGTGTGCGTTTGGGACCAACAAAAATCAAGGTGTTCCATTAAATACTACTATAATGAAACCAAAGCAAAAACAAAAATAAACACAAACCATAACAAGAAAAATAAAAATCAACAACATGAAATGCTAAAAACTACTATGAAAAATAAAAACCAAAATAAAAACAACTAGGAACAACATTAAAAACCAACAAAAAAAATGCCTATGCAATATTATTAATAAGCTAAAAATGTCAACCAATCTGCATAAGTCACAAAAAGCATGTCATGCTCCATGTGATGCTCTACAACATAGATAAAATATGAGCCACCCCCAATCTAAAGTGTTGCATTGTCTCCAATGCAACTAATCAAAACAAGGTAAGATGAAGGAGGTGCTCCCTGAAACTGCATCACTTAGAGCTGGAGGTGGTGGGAAATCAAAGCTCCAAATACTCATCATCATCATCCTCAGAATCATGTGAGCCACAAAGTGAGCTCATCTTGTGTATCATCCTCGACAGAAACTTGCTTTTCTTCTTTTCATGCTCCTTGAATTTAATATGTCGCCTTTCAAGTTTTCCTTGTCGCCGGCTCATGTCCTCTAATCTGTTCTTGATTGCTTTTTGCTCTAGCACTACATCATCCAAGGTTGGTGGATTTCTACCAGACTCAGTCGAAGTGCCCTCACCAGATGGACCAGAGGAAAAACCCGCAACAAGCTGTCGGATATGAGCATCTACACCATAGATCTGATGAGAAATGTGGCGCATAGTGGGGGTGCCATAAGGAAGGGGCTCCATGGGGCCCTGTGACCCTGCTGCATCTGTGAAAGCACCACCAGATCCCTCGGCGGTCTCGTCAAACTGCCTGAATGAAGGAGATAACACATAAATCCTTCTTTTCTTTTTTTTTTTCTTGCCATTTGGCCCTTTTCGAAGCAATGGGTAATTGCTACAGCGGGGTCCTTTTCCACATCAGTCGGGTCTGGTAGCACCTGAGCATTATAACACAACTGAGTAATCAATGAGGGGAGGAATAGGCTGCTAGACCTTCCATTGCACGCTTCCTCAATCTCACTGACGATGTGCTGGCCCACGTTTACCGGTAAGCCATCCAGAATAGCAGCGATCATCAATGCCTTTTCAGGCATCACCTCCGTCTCATGTCTAGTTGGCAAAATCCTGGCACAAATAATGGAAAGTCAAATCTTGGCTTCCACAGTGAACTCGAGAGAATCAACCCCTTTATGAATTCTTGCCCAAGTCGGCTGCACCCCATCATGAATCTTTTCCACAAACCAATCTATTCCTCGCTCTCTTCCCCTAGCTCTGTATATCTCATTATCCGCATTGGGAAGCCCATAGTGTGCATTTATTACCTCCGGCCCAAAGTCAATTTGCTTGCCTCTGACAAAAGTGAATACACCCCCTGGAAATTAGTTCTCACGGCGTTGGCATAAAATTCGCGAACTATTGTGTAGTTCGCCTTGATTGGTTCAGGGGCAAAGCATATCCATCCATTATCGGTCAGTCGCTGGAGAAACTTCGGCATCTTAGCCTCGAGTTTGTCTAGATGGATTCCCCTTTCTTTGAAAATGCTCTTTAACATGAGCCTGTCATAATTTCTTTCACACTCAGCTGCCGTGAATCTTGTCACATCAAAGTACTCTTCTTCCATAACTGGGGGAATAAATTCGTGCACATTTTGCACATTGTCAACATTTTTCGAGGCCATTGTGTGCGCAAAGTACCTACAAATTGAGACCAAATATTAAACACATGAACATGTGCTTTATACACTATATTATAATGTATCTGGGCCAAAGAAATGAGCCGCGAAGCAAACGTGCAAAAATTTGCAAAGGTACTGTTTTTCTGCCAGCTGCTTAAGGCAGTGCGATCGCAGCAGCTTAATTGCAATCGCACAAGGGAAAAATCTGGGCTCCTACTGGCAGCATTGTGCGATTGCGAACAGTGCAATACGATCGCATATTGTATTTTTTTACATTGCAATTTCAAGCACAGTGCGATCGCGTACAGTGCAATGCGATCGCACAGGGTATGTTTTCGCCCAATTATTTTCTTCTCTTGGGCATTTTCACAAGCACACAAGGTGCACAGATTTTGCGCACGCGTTTTGAAGACATTTAAGCACAGATTTAGACCAGATTTTGTTCAAAAATCACAAGGAATTCACTCAACCAACCTCACCCAGCAAGCATTCACACAATCAAATACAAGATTCAAAATAAAAACTTTAAATTACAAATCATAAAAAGTGGAGATGGAGAAGAAAGAAAAGTAAGTGTTTATTTACACTAATATCAAACAAAAATAAAACTTGTTAAAGAAAGAATTGAGTGATGAAATACATACCAGAGAGATTGAACTTGATCAGTTGTGAGAAGTTGAAGAGAGAAAAACCTTTTGATGATTTTTGGAGGGCCAAGGTGAGGAAATCTATTTTTGGGTAGAAGAATAGGCAATGGGTGTTTCTGGGGTTAAAAGTCAGATGGCTTTACCTGGAAGCAGTGCGTTCGCACACTGACAAATGCGATCGTACAGTTTAAAATTTCACAAAATATTGTGATCGCATAAACAGCTATGCGGATTGTGATCGCATAAACAGCTATGCGGTCGCATAGTGTACTGGAGTGCTGACTACTATGCGGTTGCACTTGTTGTTCTACGATCGCATAGTGCAACAGTGTGCTGCATTGCAATTTTTTTTTTTGGCACCAACACTGTTTTGTGGCCACCCGGTCACCCCGACCTGCTCAAATCAACTCCAAAAATTCTGAAACTTGGCAGATTGGTTAGAAAAAATATAATAAGCTATTCTAAAAAAGAAAATTTCAAAAATAATCAAAAATTTTAAAAAATGGTGGATTGCCTCCCACCAAGCGCCGCATTTAACGTCGTGGCACGACGCCATCAACTTTACCACTTTTCTCGCCACTTGAAAGATATGCATTAGGCACCTAACTTGGAATCAAGCTTGTGACCACGGGCGGTGGGGGATGGTAAATAGATGACCGAGCCAAGCCTTAATTTCTTGATTTTGCACTTCTTGGCTCTCATGTGAGGCATGTCATTTTGCTTTCTTGGTTCCTCAAATTGTAAGATGTATGGTATGAATTTTTCCTCCTCGCAAAACTCTTTATTCGTGTCAACTTCCGTATCACCCCACAATTCCAATATTAAAAAATGCTTGGAATGTGCCTTCAAACCTTCAACTTGCAAAATTTTCCGGATTTTGACATCCTCATTTTCCCCCGGAATAGAGTCAATTTCAACCAAATTTTCAA
>ML410856.1:0-22500 GCA_005239525.1 Nicotiana knightiana
ATATATATATATATATATATATATATATATTGTCTGTTATTTATTCTAAGTGTTCATTGTAATTCTTATAAATTATACAAAAAGGCTTATGAAGAACAATAATATTTTTTTAGAAGAAGATATTTAAAATATAATATGAAAATGTATTATAGTTTCATATAATACAAACATAATTATTGACTCAAAATTCAACCATCTTCACAAATGCACAACTAACAATATTTATATTAAAAAATACTTGATTTTATATAATAATATAGCGACCCGATCGGTTGTTCCGAGAGTTTTAGCCCCGTTTCGCCCATTTCTGCGTCATTATTTGTTGTTCATCTTTATCATGTTGTGACGGATTGGTTGGCTCGGGTTCAAAGTAATTTTGGAGTGGAATGAGACACTTAGTCTCTTAATTTGGATATTTAGTTGCAAAAGTCAACCAGAAGTTGACTTATGATTAAACGATCTCGGAATTGGGTTTGTATGGTTCAGATAGTTTTGTTAGATGATTTTGGACTAGGTAAAATAAGGCTTGAATTGGCGAAATTGGAAATTTGGCGATTTCGGGTCGGCAGTGAAAAATTAGATATCGGGGTCGGAATGGAATTCCGGAAGTGGGAATAAGTTTCTAGTGTCATGTGTGATGTGTGTGAAAACTTTCAGGTAATTCGGACGTGGTTTGGTTGGTTTCGGCATCGTTGGCGAATTTTGGAAGTTTAGAAATCCTTAGGCTTGAATTCGGGGTTAATTTCGTGTTTTGATGTTGTTTTGGGTGATCCGAAGGTTCGACTAAGTTCGTATAGGGATATGAGACCTATTGGTGTAATTGGTTGAGGTCCCGAGGGCCTCGGGATGATTTCGGGTGGTTAACAGAGAGTTTGGAAATTGGTTTGAGCAGCTGAAGCTGCTGCTTCTGCAGAAGGGGAGAAAGACCGCAGGAGCGGAAGTTGGACCGCATCTGCGAATCCGCAAGTGCGAGGGCTGGGGCGCAGATGCGAAAACGGGGGATTTAAGTGATATGTGCAAACGCAGCGTTTGGACCGCAGGTGCGTGAATTTGGCCGCAGATGCCGATGTGTTGGGCAGAATGTATAAAAAGACCCCTTCAAGAATTTTGGTAATTTTTCACAAATTTTCATCCGGATTTGGAGCTTTTGGGAGCAATTTGAAGAGGGGTACAAGGGGTTTTTCACCAAGGTGAGTAATTTGAGCCCTAATACTTGTGATTTAGGTAATTTTCCGTTGTTTAATCATTTAACTAGTGGTGATTAAGGGTGAAAATGAGGGGTTAGGGATTGGGATTTTTGAGAGTTTATTTTGGGGATTTGAATGGCCATTTGATGTCCAATTTTGATGAATTTTATATGGTAGACTCGTGCGTGAATAAGTATTCTAATTTTGTAATTTTTGTCGGATTTTGAGGCGTGGTCCCCGGGGGTCGGGTTTGACCAATTTCGGGAATTTTCATTTAATTTGATAAATTTTGTGTGGGCTTAGTTTCTTTAGCATGTATTAATGATATAATACTAATTTTGGATAGATTCGGAGCGTTCGCAGGCCGAGTCGAGTGGAAAAGGCATCGCGGAGTAGGGTTTTTGCTTGATTGAAGTAAGTAACGCTTCCAAACTGGGTTATAAGGGTTTGAAAACCTCGAACTATGTGTTATGTGATTAGAATTGATGTGACGCACATTCTAAGTGACGTGCGTGCGGGCGTGCACCGTGAGAATTGTGACCTGGTTCATTCCATGGCACGGTTTATGTAATGACCCAGTCGGTCGTTTTGAGAGTTAGCGCCCTGATCCCCTAATAACGGCTTTCCCCAAATTTGTTTCTGCTTTTGGGACTTGCCGGAGTGATCATTTGTGGCTTTTGGAGAGTTTTGGGACACATAGTCCCTAAATATGAGTTTAACCCTCAGAACCAAGTTTGGAAACGTTACTAACCTCAAAATCGGCTAAAATACTATTTCGCAGTGCCCTTGCCTCTAAATCCGGCCTCTGAGCGCTCCAAATCTACCAAGTTCAGATTTTTATCATCAAATTATGCTTAAGGAATGAATTCCAAATTGAAAAGTACCAAATTTATCTCAAAACCCGAAATTAGCCAAAACCCGACCCCCGGCCCCGCATCCCAAAACTCCGAAATTTTATACAAAACTGTTCTGCATCATCTCACGAGTTCGTACATATAAAGAACAATAAAATCGCAGTTCGTTTGACCCCTCAAATCGATTCCTAAAGGTCTCATAATCTCAAGCCCTAAACCTCCTCTTTCTACTGATTTTTCATGAATTAATTGCTGAGATTGTGTTCTATAATCACCCATAAACGAGTTTTAATGATCAAAATATTTACCTCTATGAAGAACACTGATTTTCCTCTTCGAAAATTGCCTCAAGAGCTTCTTCCCGTTCAAAGATGGTGTTAAAATGTCTAATGGTCGCGAAGGGTTTTAATTTATACTTTCTGCCCAGGGGTTCCGCACCTGCGGCCAATGTCTCGCACCTGCGGTCAAAACAACTGCACCTGCGACTTTTCACTAAACTGCCTATCTCCGTACCTGAGACTCACATTCCGCACCTGCGATCCTCCTCCCGCACCTGTGATCCTCTAATGGGCCTCTCAAATTCCGCATATGCGTAGCTTTGCTCGCTCCTGCGGACCCGTACATGCGGTCACGCTTTCGCAGGTGCGGTCACACCAGCACCAACAGCTGAAGCTGCATTTTACCAACTTTAAAACTTTCGTTAATCACCCAAAATCAATCCCGAGCCCCTCGGGACCCCAACCAAATTTACCAACACATCATAAATGATAATTGAAACTTAGTTGCACTCTCGAAACACTAAAAATAACATCAAAACACCAAAATCACATCAAATTCAAGTCTAAGAACTTTGAAATTTCTAAAATCCTCCAACGATGCCGAAACTACCCAAAACAACTCCGATTGACCTAAAATTTTGCAGACATATCCAACATGACATTACGAACATGTTCCAACTTCCAGAATTCCATTCCGACCCTGATAGCCTATTCCACTACCGACCGAAAATCACCAAAAAATAACTTTTGCCAATTCAAGCCTAATTCTACATCGGTCCTCACAAAAATAATACGAACACACTCCTAGGTCCCAAATCACCTAACGAAGCTATCCGAGCCATAAAATCTGCATTCCGAGGTCATTTACCAATAAGTCAACTTTCAGTTGACTTTTCTCATTTTAAGGCTAATTTTAAAGACTAAGTTACTGAATTCTCAATTAGCACGGTAATTGACTTAAGAACATTAGATAATGAATTCGTATAACTCGACACAGCAGGACAAAAAATTCACATTTGCTCAAGAAAGAATTTCATACCATGTATTCGGACACCAACAAAGTAACTCTACAAGGATTAAAGTTATCCATACATACCTTAATTTGGGATTTGTCCTTAATTTCTACCACAGTTCACCGGACCTTCTAGCACCTTCAATCTAGTTATGTGGCATAATTTAACTTAGAATTAGGAACGATGATCATGTCTTGAACTCACTTGATCATTCTATCAAACACTAAGTGTTCTTTTAGACTAAATGTCCTCTTTTTAGTGAAAGATTACTCTAACCCATTTCCTTTTACTAGATTATGATTAGTTGGTTACATGCATGCAAGGCTCCTACCATTATCTTCATGAATTCACCTAACCATGTTTCATTTTAACAAAAATCTGGAAATTTAGGTTGATCGGGTAGAAGCTTACCTCTTGTAGTGAAGAAAATGGTGTCCTACTTGATCAATTCCAGGTCTGAGTAGTGTTGGAGGAACAAATTGGATGAAGTTGGACTCTCTCTCTCTCTAGAACCCACTCTCTCCTCTCTCTAATTTATCAGAAAATGAGCTTAAAATGAAAGGGAGAGGTGTTTTAATGAATTGGGGATCGGGTATGAAATTAGAAATTTAACAGTCCCGAAGCAGAAATACGGTCAGGAATGCGATGCGATCGCATAATTGGCCCTCAAATGGGCCAAAAAGAAAAGTAGACTGCCCAGGTATGCGACCACTATGCAGTCCGTATACCTGTTATGCTATCGCATAACTCCCTCTGCAAAAGTCAAGGTGCAAGCATGTGATAACTATGCAGCCCGCATTCGTGAAATGCGATCGCATTGTAGGCCGCATAGCTGCCCTCAAAATGGACAGCAAACTATCCAGGTATGCGAACACTATGCGGTCCGCATACCTGATCTGCGATCGCATAGTGGACCGCAAACCTGCGCAATTCTAGAAAATTATATCTTTTAAGTCCCGGGGTACTTCGTATTCAAAAAGGGGTCTATTTTAAGAATTTCTACAGTTATAAAAACACGGGGATCTATTCGGGCATTATTTTTAGCCATGAGATTTTACGGGTCTTTACATTCTCCCCCACTTAAAATCATTCGTCCTCGAATGAGGATCGGGGAATCACTAGAGTAGGAAAACACAAAATAAACCAACCCCTAAATTTTTATTAACTTCGATATTTTTTGAAAATTTCGCTAGAGTTTCCTTTGTAATTAGGCTTATCTACCTGTCAGAGAGCCCCAAAAAACATGTTTAACCAATTTCACACATTACCAGTTACTCTATCAACTTGCACATAACCCGGTCCTTTCAACAAGCTACATGTAATTCAATTAATTCACAAGCCTCACATAGTTCGGTTAACTCTACAAATTTTCACATAATTCAACTATTACAATGAGTTGCACATAATTCAGCTATTCACAACAACATATACATTTATGGCACAAAGTTTGGGAAGTCACAATAGTAGGGTAATTAGGGGAGTGGAGTGTTCTTGCACAAAATTTAACACAATATATACTTGCTTAGGAATGACAACTTTCAAAACCACTACCGGACTTATTCAAACAAGTGGGGATATTTCTCTTTCATTTCATTTTCCGCTTCCCACGTGGCTTCTTCGACTTTTTGACTCCGCCATAATACTTTAACAGAAGCAATCTATTTGTTTCTCAATCTACGGACTTGCCTATCAAGAATAGCAATTGGAACCTTTTCATATGACAACCCTTCATTAATTTCAACCGTCTCAATCAACACAAGGTCGGATGGATCCCCAATCACCTTCTTCAACATGGACACATGAAACACTGGGTGCACTAATGACATCTCAGGGGGCAATTCCAGCCTATAAGCCACATGTCCTATCCTTTGAGCAATCCTATATGGCCCGACATACCTTGGGCTCAATTTCCCTTTCTTCCCAAACCGCATCACTCCCTTCATGGGAGACACCTTCAAGAATACTCAATCATTGACTTGAAACTCCAAATCTCTTCGACGAACGTCCGCATAGGTTTTATGACGACTCTGAGCAGTTTTCATTCTTTCCTGAATGACCTTAACCTTTTCCATAGCTTGGTGGACAAGATCCGGTCCTAACAGTTCTGCCTCACCAACCTTGAACCAACCAATCAGATACCTACACCTCCTTCTATACAACGCCTCAAATGGGGCCATCTGAATACTAGCATGGAAATTGTTATTATAAGAAAATTCTATAAGGGCAAGTGATCATCCCAGCTAGCCTTGAAATCTAATACACAAGCCCGTAACATATCTTCAAGCGTCTGAATGGTCCGCTCTGCCTGCCCATCAGTCTGTGGGTGGAATGTTGTTCTGAGATTCACCTGCATACCCAAACCTTGCTGAAATTTCTTCCAAAAGTTAGCTGTGAACTGGGCCCCTCGATCCGAGATAATAGATACAGGAGTGCCATGGAGCCTAACTATTTCCTTGATATAACTGAGCGTACTGTTCTACAGTATTGGTGGACTTGACTGTCAAGAAGTGCGCCGACTTCGTGAGCCGATCCACTATTACCCAAACTGAGTCGAACCTACGCGGAGTGTGAGGTAACCCCACCACAAATTCCATATTGATCATCTCCTATTTCCTCATTGGTATTTCTATAAGCTGCTTCAAACCACCGGGCCTCTGATGCTCGGCCTTTACTTGCTGATAATTTGGACATCTAGCCACAAAGTCCGCCACACCCCTGTTCATACCATTCCACCAATAAACCTCTTTGAGATCATGATACATCTTCATAGAACCTGGGTGTACTGAATACATGTAATTGTGAGCCTCTGCCATTACCCTCTCCCGAAGATCATCCACGTCCGGAACACATAGTCTCCCTTGGCACCGCAAAACACTGCCATCATTGCCTAGTGAAAATGTTATAGTCTTATGATTCAGAATTGCCTCTCTCAACTGTACCAATTCTGGATCTCTGAATTGCTTTTCCTTGATTTTCCTTACAAGTGAAGATTCTGCTCCATTACGCACCACAACATCCCCTTCGTCTAAGGTCGAAATACAGACCCCAGAACAGCCAACTAATAAACCTCTCGAGCTAAAGGCCTCTGACCTGATTCCAAATGAGCCAAGATACCCATGGATTTCCGACTAAGAGCATCGGCTACCACATTCGCCTTTCCCGGATGGTACAAAATATTCATATCATAATCCTTGAGCAACTCTAACCACCTCTGCTGCCTTAAGTTTAACTCATTCTGCTTGAATAAGTATTGAAGACTCTTGTGGTCTGTGAACACGTCCACATGGACCCTATAAAGATAATGCTGCCAGATTTTCAATGCAAACACAACCGCTGTGAGCTCCAAATCATGCGTCGGATAATTCTTTCCGTGATTCTTGAGCTGCCTAGAAGCATATATTATTACCTTACCACATTGCATCAATACACACCCCAAACCAACCTTTGAAGCATCACAATACACCACAAACCCTTCCAAACCTTCTGGCAAGGTCAACACTGGCGCCGTAGTCAATCTCAATTTCAATTCCTGAAAGCTCTTTTCACAAGCATCAGACCACTGGAACTTAACCGCCTTCTGCGTCAGCTTAGTCAACGGGGAGGCGAGGGTAGAGAACCCCTGCACGAACCTCCGATAATACCCAGCCAAACCCAAGAAACTGTGAATCTCTGTCGGGGTTTTTGGCCTAGGCCAATCCTTTACCGCTGCAAGCTTTTGGGGATCAACCCGAATCCCTTCCCTGGAGACAACATGGCCCAAAAAGGCGACTGATTCTAGCAAAAATTCACATTTTGAAAACTTTGCATACAACTGGTGCTGATGAAGAGTCTGCAAAACTGCCCTGAGGTGAGTAGCATGATCTTCACTTCGCGAATAAATAAGGATGTCGTCAATGAAGACAATCACAAAGGAGTCAAGAAACGTTTTGAAAACCCGATTCATAAGATCCATAAAAGCTGATGGGGCGTTGGTTAGCCCAAAAGACATTACCAAAAATTCAAAGTGCCCATATCCGAGTTCTGAAGGCACTCATAGGAATATCCTGCTCCCTGATTTTTAACTGGTGATACCTAGCAAATCAATCTTTTAGAAGAACCTAGCACCTTGCAACTGATCGAACAAATCATCTATCCGAGGCAATGGGTATTTATTTTTTATGGTGACCTTGTTGAGTTGCCGACAATAAATACACATCCGAAGAGATCCGTCTTTATTTCTGACAAAAAAAATCGGTGCGCCCCAAGGCGACACACTTGGCCGTATGAAACCCTTTTCTAATAGATCTTTCAATTGGCCTTTTATCTCTCTCAATTCTACTGGCGCCATTCGGTAAGGTGGAATAGATATTGTCTGCGTATCTGGCAATAAATCAATCCCGAAATCGATCTCTCTATCTGGTGGAATCCCAGGAAGCTCGCCCGAAAATACTTCAAGAAATTTATTCACAACAGGCACAGATTCGGGAGCAGGCACCTCTAAAGTGGTGTCCGCAACCCTAACCAAATGGTAGATGCACCCTTTTCTGATCATCTTAGAGGCTTTAAGGTAGGAAATAAATCTACCTCTTGGCACAACATTATTCCCCTTCCCACTCGATAATTGATTCATTAGGAAACTTAAGCCTCATAATCCTGGTTTGGCAGTCGAGTTTAGGAAAGCACAAATAGAGCCAATCCATCCCCATAACTACATCAAAATCTACCATTTCTAACTCAATAAGATCGGTTGTGGTATCCCGACCACGCACCGTGATAACAAAATTCCTATAGACTCGCACGGCCGTAATGGAATCACCAACCGGAGTCGACACAGAGAACGACTCGTGAAACTGTTCGGGTTCTATCCCAAAACTTGAAGCAATAAATGGAGTAACATATGACAAAGAAGTATCGGGATCAATAAGAGCATAAACATCATATGAATGAATAGTCAGAATACCTGTGACAACATATGGGGAAGCCTCCGCACTCTGGCGACCACTCAAAGCATAGAACCGACTGGGTCCCCCTCGACCCCGTGCTCCACCCTTAACTGTATCGTGCCCTGCTGGAGCTGGAGGGCGTGCTGAAGATGTAGTTGTTGAAGAGCTGGATGGCTGAGCAGTATCCCTACCCGCGCCCTAACTGGGTGCACGGCAGTCTCGCTGGATATGGCCGCTCTCTCCACATCTATAGCATAACTGTATATCCAAGTAACAAGGCTCAGAACGAAACCTCCCACACTTAGGGCATGGGGGCCCTCTGGTGCTGCTGGAACCTCCCACCGGAACGACCCGACTGATGGAACCTCCTGCTGTCTGGACCTGTTCCAAGGCGACCTCCCCGCTGATAAATGTGCCCTGATGACGAGGCACTGGCTGAGGACTGAGCATTGGACTGGGATGGCCCTGATGACCCTATCCCAAGGAATGATCTCCCTCCTCCAACTGAACTCCCAGGGTTACCCGCTGACCGGGGTCTACTACTACTCTCTCTCTCCATTCTTATCTTTAATTTCCGAGCCTTCGTAGCCTGGGAAAATCCCACAATCTTCCCGTAGTTCATATTTGAATGCAGAGCAACTGTAGCAGCTTCATTAACAACCAAGGGACCAAGGCCCTGAACAAACCATCGAACTCTGGCCTCCATAGTCGGCATCATGTGGATGGCATATTTGGACACGCGCACGAACTCCATGTGGTACTCCCACACACTCATGTTTCCCTGCTTAAGGACCTCGAACTCCACAGCACGGGCTGCCATAGTCTCGGCAGGCAAGAAATGATCCATGAAGGCATCAACAAACTTATCCTACTTTGCCGAAGGGTCTCCCCACGGGACCCCTCCCACATCTCAAACCACAAATACGCTGCTCCATTTAACTGATAGGAAGCCAACTCAACCCTCTCGGTATCTGTATCCTTCATAACCCGGAGAGTCTTGCACATCTCATCAATGAACTCCTGAGGATCAACCTCTGGGTCGGTGCCTGTGAACTCTGGAGGGGCTAACCGCGGAAACTGGTTGACCCTGCAACCTGAAGAATCCCCTTGCTCGCTAGAGGATGCAGTGGCAGCATGTGATCTTTGGGCCTGGGAGGCCACTAGCTGAGTCAACATCTGAATAGCTCCCTTGAAGGTCCCCATCAGAAATACTGGGACCGGAAGCTGGGACTGAAGAAGAATCAGGAACATCAGCGGGAGGGACTGTAGCACCCTCCGCTGGAGCAGGAATAGGAATATCCTGGCCTGGGATGGAAGAGTCAGGAAGATTCAGGGTTGGGGAATTATTCTCACCCGCACCATCAGATAAAGAATTCACGGCCACTCCTGGGGTGGCATTGACCTCTGGGCCGAGTCGGCTCTCTTCTTGGGCGACATGTACTGAAAATTGGAACAATGCACGAGTTAGAGATAGACAACCTCACCTTTCACCACATCGCACGATACAAAGTAACAATGAAAGGGTATTTTCCTAAATGTCCATGCAGCCCCCTAATTATAGATGTGGTCGACAACACACCGATAAGAAGGGCTCTACTAGACACGGCTCCGAGACATCCTAGGACACTTTTAAAAACCTTAGGCTCTGATACCAAGTTTGTCACGCCCCAAAACCTAGGGACGAGACCGGAACCTAACCGGATGATCCCAGTCAAGCGGACCTGGATTGCCTTTCCTACCCAACGCATCACCCCGTGTTTATAATATACATTATTCCACATGAATTAGCAATTTAGAGTTTAAGCATGAATCCACTACTTGAGTTCATATTATCCTTTATCATTTCCACATTTGATAATCACAAAATATACAATAATTCCGATTCGGACCACGATTACTAGTAAGCACATTTACCGCCCAAAATACATATATGTACAACCCACATCATGTCTACGGAGCCTTTAAGAGTACTAAGGGTTTACACAATACTTGCCGGCAACAAGGCCCCGACTATACCTTAAAAGAAATAACATATACAAAAAGATGATGTAGACTACACACGGCCCCGAGAGGAAATGGGGCTCACTGGATCTGCTGAAGGAACGAAGGGGAAACACCACTATCGACGATCTGAGCTACCTGCTGTGGAACCACCTACATCCATATAAAAGATGTAGCGCCTCCGGCAAAAGGGACGTTAGTACCATTGAATAGTACTAACATGTATGAACCAAGTTATTCCAAGTAAAATCAAACAATACACAATTAGAAAGCAATTAGGGTAACCACACAAGTATACATAAAACCACAATGAAGATTTCACAGTTACTTGTTTCAATTTCTTATCTGTTGTGGCGCGCAACACGATCCCACCATACTTTCTCATCTCACCCTTATTACCTCTCCACCCTTATTACTTCGTGTTGCAGCGCGCAACCCGATCCCACAGTACAATCACATTTCACCCTTATTACTTCATGTTGCGGCGTGCAACCCGATCCCACCGTACGTTCCCTTTTCATAACAACAATCACCAGCAATTATATCACAAGAATATTTATCATGAAGAACATAAGTTCATATCAACCAACAACTATGTAAAATCAAGGAACTATGATCCTTACCAATCATCAATTCATATATGGTTTTGCCACAATCATTTAACTCAATAAAATCAGCCCATATTTACTTTCATTATTTACTACACAACATTTAGCAGGTGGATACATTCAACACTTTATTTCATTATCATTTCTTTCGTTTTGCAGCACATCCTCTCATACCGATGTATTCAACGTTTAACGAGCTTTACACATGGTAGGATAAGCACAAAGAATCACCGTTCATAATCTCAATTAGCATGGTAATTGACTTAAGAAAATTAGAGAATGAATTCGTACGACTCGACACAGAAGGACAAACAATTCACATATGCTCAAGCAAGAATTTCATACAGGTACTCGGACACCAACAAGGTAACTCTACAAGGATTAAAGTTAGCCATACATACCTTGATTTGAGATTTTTCCTTAATTTCTACCACAATTTACTTGACCTTCTCTAACCTTCAATCTAGTTCATAATGTGGCTTAATTTAACTTAGAATTAGGAACAATGATCATGTCTTGAACTCACTTGATCATTCTATCAAACACTAAGTGTTCTTTTAGATTAAATGGCCTCTTTTTAGTGAAATATTACTCTAACCCATTTCCTTTTACTAGATTATGATTAGTTGGTTACATGAATGCAAGTCTCCTACCCTTGTCTTCATGAATTCACCTAATCATGTTTCATTTTTAACAAAAATCTGGAAATTTAGGTTGATCGGGTAGAAGCTTACCTCTTGTAGTGAATAAAATGGTGTCCTACTTGATCAATTCCAGGTCTGAGTAGTGTTGGAGGAACAAATTGGATGAAGTTGGACTCTCTCTCTCTCTAGAACCCACTCTCTCTTCTCTCTAATTTATCATAAAATGAGCTTAAAATGAAAGGGGGAGGTGTTTTAATGAACTGGGGGTCGGGTATGAAATTAGAAATTTAACAGTCACGAAGCAGAAATGCGGTCAGGAATGCGATCGCATTCCTGCTATGCGGTCCGCATTCCTGTCGCATAATTGGCCCTCAAATGGTCAAAAAAGAAAAGTATACTGCCAGGTATGCGACCACTATGCGGTCCGCATACGTGTTATGTGATTGCATAGTGCGTCGCATAACTCCCTCTGCAAAAGTCAAGGTGCAAGAATGCGATAACTATGCGGCCCGCATTCGTGAAATGCGATCGCATTCTAGGCTGCGTAGTTGTCCTCAAAATGGAAAACAAACTGTCCAGGTATGCGACCACTATGCGGTCCGCATACCTGATCTGCGATCGCATAGTGGATCGCAGACCTGCAAAATTCTGGAAAATTATATCTTCTAAGTTATGCGGTACTTTTTACTCAAAAAGGGGTCCGTTTTACGAATTTCTACAGTTATAAAAACACGGGTACCTATTCGGGCATTATTTTTAGCCATGAGATTTTACGGGTCTTTACAAGGAGCTCATCTGGAATGTGTTTTCGAGGTCTGTAGTAGATTTAGGCTTGAATTTGCGAAAGTTAGAATCTCGGCGATTTCGATCGATATGTGAAATTTTGATATCGGGCTCGGAATGGGATTCGTCCAGTGGTTGTAGGTCTGTAGTGTCATTTGTGACCTGTGTGTCAAATTTGAGGTCATTCGGATTAGTTTTGACGTGTTTATGCATTGTTTGTGGATTTTGGAAAAATGCTAAGTTCTTAGGCTTGAATTCATGTATAATTCTTGTTTTTGGTGTTATGTGATGTGGTTTGAAGGCTCGACTAAGTTCGAATAAGGTATTAGGACTGGTTGGTAGGTTTGGTTGAGGTCTCGGGAGCCTCGGGACCCTCGGGTGTGTTTCAGATGCTCAACGGGTCATTTTTGGACTTGTATTGATTGATGTTTTGCTGGTATGAGTGCAGTCAGATTTCCTTCATCACAATCGTGTGAAGGAATCCGAGATAACGTAGACCAATTTGAGGCCAGTCAGGATTAATGCATCGCGATCGCATAAAATGGAACGCGATCGTGTAGTGTAGGCAGCTTGGTCATTGCTTTCGCGTGGCCAGGCCGTGTTCGCGTAGAAGGAATAAGGGGTTTAGGGAAGCTGTGCATTAACGCTTCGCGTTCGCGTGAGATCAGTCGTGGTCGCGTAGGCTAGAGGAAATAGAGCATCGTGCTCTCGTGAGCATGTACGCGTTCGCGTAGAGTAAATAATGAGGCAGCGTAGTTTGTTCTTCGCGATCGCGATGGTACTTCCGCGATCGCGATTAAGCCACATCTGGGCAGAATTAAAAGACCCAAATCGAGGGTTTGAGCCATTTTTCATAATTTGAACTCGGAAGCTCGGGGATTGACGATTCTGGGAGAGATTTTCACTTGGGTGTTTGGGGTAAGTGATTCTTACTCGGTTTTGACTAATTTACACGGATCTATGCTTAATTTCATCATTTAATTTCCGATTTGGGGTGAAAATTTTGGGGAAATTGAGTAAAGTTCCTAGGCCGAATTTTTGGGTTTAGATCGAGATTTTTGTATCGGATGGTATGGTTAGACTCGTGAGTGAATGGATGTTCGGAATTTGTAATTTTTACTTGAATCCGAGACGTGGGCTCGGTGGACTTTTCGAGGCGATTTCCTAATTTCGTGTATTAGCTTCAAATTAATTAGTTAGATTAATTTCTTATTACATTATGCAATTGAATTGAATAGATTTGGCCCATTTGGAGTCGGGTACTCGTGGCAAGAACGTGATTTCGAGTTGAGTTGAGTAGTCGAGGTAAGTGGCTTGCCTAAATCTGTGTTGGGGACTTCCCCTTAGGCTTTTTTTGACATAAAATGTTGTTTGGGTGCCGTGTGCGTGAGGTGACGAGTACGTACACGGGCTATTCTTGCGAAAATTCCATTTTTCCTTCGAAAATTATAAATTGTTTTTGTCCTGTTACGTTGCTTCAATGTGTTTTATTGTTTATCTTAGATTAGGGAAGTATGCTTATATGTTTACACATTAAATTGCATATTTGACACTCTGTGCATCATGTTTAGTTAGTTTCCTTGTTTTCCTACATGTGATTAGATGAAGTGTTTGAATCGATGACTATTTGTTATTCATTTCGCATCGCATATTTAAATTGGGACTACAGACGTATTCCGGGAGATCCCCCAGCACTACATATTTATTTTGGGGACTACGGACGTATTCTAGGAGATTCTCCCTGTATTGCATATTTAAATTGGGACTACGGACGTATTCCGGGAAATCCCATAGCACTGCATATTTATTTTGGGGACTACAGACGTATTTCGGGAGATCCCCCTTGTACTGCATAATCATTAGAACTACGGGACGGTATCCCGGGAGATTCCATTTGGTGATACGTTGTGCTGAGCTGAGGGCTCTCTTTACTGTTATATTTTAGATTATTTTCCTTAACTGCTTACTGTAGAAATTATTTATCTTTCGTACTGTTTTAAATTGATTTCTTTAGAAATCCAGTAGAGCCTTAACCTGACCTCGTTACTACTTGACTGGGGTTAGGCTTGGCACTTACTGGGTACCAAATGTGATGTACTCATGCCCTTTCCTACACATGTTTTTCTTGTACAGATCTAGGTCAAATTATCATCCGCGTGGCTAGTTGCAGCTATTGTTCTCAGGAGACCGCAAGGTATTTCTGCCGCGTCCACAGTATGACTGTGTTAGAGTATGCAGTCCATTTCAGTGACTTGGCTCGTCATGCACCAGCTTTGGTTGCCACGATCAGAGAGAGGGTTCGAAGCTTCATTGAGGGACTCAACCCCGGTATTCGGACCAGTATGGTCAGAGAGTTGGAGATGGATATCACTTACCAACAGGCAGTGAGTATTGCCCGGAGGATAGACGGCAGGTTTGCTCGGGATAGAGAGGAGAGGGAGGCCAAGAGGTCTTGAGAGACTGGTCATTATTCGGGAGCTCATGCGCCAGCAACATGCTATGGTAGGGGTTTATGAGTCACCCTATTAATTCAGTTGTTATAGTAGCAAGTGGTATTTCAGCTCCTCCTAGGCCTCAGGAGCCCTATTATGCACCACCAATATCTAGTATGCCTCCTGCTCGATGTGCTATTACCGGCCAGTTCAGCAGGCCAGTTCCGAGCCAGTCTCAACCACCACGTCCTCCGAGGGGTTGTTTTGAGTGTGGTTACAGTCGTCACATGTTTAGAGATTTCCCCAGAGCTAGGAGGGGTGCATCATCTCAGACTTATCAGGCCCTATGTGCTCCACTAGGTCCTCCGGATATTCCTTAAGCCCCAGTTGCTACTCCACCTTCTCAGACAGCTCGAGGTGGAGGTCGGGGAGGTCAAGGTCGCCCTAGAGGGGAGGCCAGGCCAAGTACTATGCCCTTCCATCCCATTCAGATGTCGTCGCTTCAGATTCACACTACTACAAAAAAGGCCTTTGACGGCAATTATTAGCGATAATTAGGCAATTGCCGCTAATAGATTCTTTAAGCTGAAATATTAGCGGCACATAACCATTAGCTAGTTGACAATAAAAATAAATTGCTACTAAAAATCACTAATTAAATAGATTGTTGTTAATTTAGCTTTCCCTCCAGACCCAAAAAAAAAAAAAAAAAAAAAAAAAAAAAAAAAAAAAAAAAATCAAAATCTTTCCCTCCAATTTTTTTTGGAGACTGATGAACTATTTCCTCCAAACTAAGAAAACCTAGACGGCTGGAAACAAAATCAAGCAAACACAATATAACAAATCACGCAGACACAATAAAAATACCGACAGAGATTGTCTTCTTCCCCATGTAACTTCTCTTCTTACCCTGCAAGTTCGATTCGTTGGTGCTTCTTGATTCTTTATACAGTTGCTGCTGGGCTTTTTTGCATAGGAATAGGTAGGTTGGTAGACGCAGGATTTTTATTGTTTTCACAATTCTAGAATAGCTTTGTGATCCACTCTTCAGTCTTTTTCAATTCCAAAAATTTTCTTCGTCTTTTAATTTGTTTGGTTTTTACTTTTCTAATTTGATTTGATCGAGAAAAGAAGTGAAAGGTGACTTTCAGTTGTCTTTGATCCAATCTCCATCTTTTGTTATTTTCATAATTGAATTTCTTGAATTCTTTTACAGTATTTGTGCAATTGAGATGATTGAGAACCTTTTTTATCTATCCCCTTTTGTTGTTTTCCTCTGCTCTATGTTTCTATCTGCGTAGGTTAATTGTGACACTAATGAGTAAAAATGATTTTTTTGTTTGTTTTCACGTTCTTGATTTTGATGATTTGAGGTGAATTGAGTTTAATTAGAGGGGAGGATTATTGGATTAAGCGATTATTTAGTGCTTGATTATTGTAATTATCATTTTGAATTATTTCTCTTGTTTTCTCATTGCACCTTTAGATGCATTTTTTTGGTGGTTAAATTCTAAGTTGCTATTTCTGGCTACATAGATACATGCACATTCTCACAAACAATTTGATATTTATCTTTTTGTGTTAATTTTCATGTAGAAGGAAAGTTGCCAATTGTTTATATTTATTTTTCCTTTACATTCCAAACTCACTTCAGAAGTAAAGAGTGAAGAGCGAAAGAACCTATATATTAATTGATTCCTAGAACTTTTCAAAATCAGTGATGTTAATGTTGTCCTTGTGACGGGTGCGTACTCAGACTTATTTGCTAATAGATTGACTTTTTAGTATTTATGTTACCTGTGTATAAATTGTAATTTTTAAATTTGAATTTTTGGTTGTTAATTTCGGCCTTTCTTGCTTAAATTGGAATTACTTGCTTTTGGATTCCTTCGTTGGCTATTTAATCTCAATTGACTTAACTGAGTATTTTACCTCCTTTACTAGCATGTTATATTTTCTTCATAAACTGCCTAATTGACTAGAATTAGTATTACTTGCCCTATATTTGTTTAGCAGTAATTGGAATGTCTATACGTTGGTGTCAAGCATGGCCGTGAGTCGTATATTGTGATTTATATGATTCTCCCTTAAGTGCTACTTAGGTTTAGTTAGATAATCATCCATGTTGATTGTACTTCCTTGGTGTTGCCTATTATTAAGCATTGATTCAAGTTAGGTTTTATTCTATGAAGCTAATTGTTTAGGAGAAATTGATTATAGTTGTTCTCCCTTGCCAGGATGATTTGGTTTCTTATTGTTGACCTGAATATTATGGATATGTTGTTATGTCTTGTTTCTCTTTGGTTAAGTTGTGTTCTTTACGCTCATTATTTTCTTTCGGTGGTTATTCCTCGTGAATGAATTCTACTGTGCTGGTGACTTAAGTTCTTGATTTGATTGGTCGTCGTACATAACATTTCTATCTTTTGTTGCCTTGTGAGTGTTTTGGCGATGTACGATGTTTCTGGCTTGATGTGGTTGCTATTTCTGTACTGCATTACATATTTAAATTGGGACTACATAAGAGATTTTGGGAGCTTTCCCCCTGTACTGCATTGCATGACAAATTCTGAGGTACGGACCAAGTTTCGGTGGTTTTATCATTAAGGGGATTTGGATGGAAGATACATACATACATACATACATACATACATACATACATACATACATACATACATACATATATATATATATATATATATATATATATATACATACATACATACATACATACATACATATATATATATACATATATATATATATATATATATATATGTATTGAAAAGTATTTGTCTTGCAGAAAAATGATATTTGAAAGTGCAGTTACTGGAGAAGTATGTTCGAACACCACGTATTTTGAAGGAACTATGTTTTAAAGATTTCTCTTTATAAAGATATATAAATATACATTCAGAGAAAGTATGTTTCAAAGAGGATTTCTCTATTCCAAAATAATTATACCTTTAAAGCTTTCGATATAAACTCACGATTTAAAGGTTTTCACTCGAAAGTTTGACAAATTTTATTGAGTTTACTGGTTAACGCCTGATGTGAATAAATTGATGTAGTGCTGAGTTACTAGTGCTTTTATTGGGTTGTGATTTCCCGACATTTGGCTTGCATTCTTTCCATCCTCTTTGTGTATTTCTATTATGATATCCGTTGATTTATTCGCTGTAATTTCTTCCATATTATTCTGTCACACCGTTAATTATATCGAAAAATCTTTAGATAGATATTATGTTACAGTTATTCTTATATTTATGTTTTTTTACTTGTTAGACCAGTGACGTCTTGACTAGTCTTTGTCACAACTTCACTGAGGATAGTCTTGATACTTACTGGACACCGTTGTGGTATGCTTATACTATACTTCTGTGCATTTTTATGTGTAGATCCAGGTAATTGTTGTTATTAGTTGCGTGGATCTTTGACGAAGAGACTTAAGGTAACTTGCTGCTACGTTCACAAGCTTCAGAGTCATCTTCTTGTATTTATTATTCATACCATGTTGTTCCGAACAGTGGTAATTAGATGTTTTGAGTAAATTCGTAGAGCTTATGACTTATATTTACCGGATTTTGGGAAATTGTAAGCTCTCTCAAGATTTCTATATCGAGACTGTTATATTTTCTTTATTGTTGTTTTTCAGTGAAAATGTTAGGCTTATCTAGTTCCTAAAATTATGTGCCATCACGATACCCAACGGAGGAAAATTTGGGTCATGACAAGTTGGTATCAGAGCTCTAGGTTCGTAGGTGCTACGAGTCATAAGCGAGTTTAGTAGAGTCTTGCGGATCGGTATGGAGACGTCTGTACTTATCTTCGAGAGGCCATGAAACTATTAGGACAATTTCACTTCTTTCATTCGCATCATGCGAGTTCATGGATCTTGAAGTTTGAAATTATCGTTCAATTCTCTCACCGATGGTGAGGACACAACAACGGTCCCTGATGATGTTACACCGAAGTAAACTTCGCAAGGGTCAGAGACAGAGGCTGACGAGGACCACGTGCCGCAGTTAAGATGCGTGTCAGAGCAGTCGTTGAGAAGTCGTAGTAGTTCCAGTGGGGGACAGGCACTGGGGGTGCCTGTTGCTCCCCCGGACTTCAGGAGACCTGGGCATAGTTTTGAGTATGATTGGCATATTGACTCAAGCATGGTTGTTTCTAGTGCACCAGATGCTTCACAGATCAGGGGAGGGGTTCAGACTCCCACCATCTACACTTCAGAATAGCGAGATCATATTTGTCAGGTTCCAGTTGTTATGGCAGCACGACATGTTGTTTAATTTCAGCCCGTGGTTAGGGCACTAGCATCGGAGGAAGAATACCCCGGACTTGAGGGGTATAGGAAGTACCACCCTCCTATCTTTCAGTGGATTGGCGATAGATGATGCCCAGGGTTTCCTGGAGGAGTGTCAATATATTCTTCGTACGTCGGGTAGTGTGGAGCCGAGCGGGAATGCTTTTGTCATGCCTCAGGTTCAGAGTAATGGGTTGATCAGTGGTGTCGGCGTATGAGTTAGGGTAACCTGGTCGAGCTAGCTTCACTAGCATGGATTCAGTCTTCGGAGATGTTTCGAGGGAGGTTGCACCTCAGTTCCTTCGGGATGTACGGCGCACGCAGTTTGACCAGTTGCGTCAGAGCGCTATGTCACTATTGGAGTATGTCGTTAGATTCAATAAGTTGGCCAGATACACACCTTGTTTGGTTGCTTCAGTTAGGAGATGAGTCCGTAGAGTCATTGAGAGATTCAGACATGATATTCGATTTAGCGGGACTCGAGAGTTTGAGTAGGATGCCTCGTTTCAGCAGGTAGTAGGAATCGCTCGTCGGTTAGGGAGCATGTGGGACCGGGAGCGAGAGGACAGACGAGATTAGGGAGGCAATGAGGCCTCGTAGATTGGAGGAATCTACTGGTCCTTATTATGGAGTCAAGGTACTACACGGTAGAGGTTTTGTGGGTCAACCAGTTCAGTTTGCATTACTAGCTTAGCATGGGGGTTTTCAGGTACTTATGGGTCTCAGAGGATTCGTATTGTATGTTTCCACAGCCACGTCGACAGAGAGGTTGTCTTGAGCGTGGTGATGTTATCCACATGTTGAGAGATTGTTCTAAGGTTCAGGCAAGTGTGTTGTAGCAGGGTATTCAGGTGAGTGGAGGGCGCCCAAGAAGGGGAAGTCTGACCCGTTGATGTGTTTCATATAGTAGGTTGGAGGCTGTTGTGCCAGGTATTACTACACATGTATGTTTTCATGTGTTATAGAGGGGCACCAATTGTATTTCACTATAGTTCTGTTGGTCAGGACGAGTTTCCCTTATTTGTTGTTTCATTTATGAGTGATTTCACGATTTGCACTCCGTTTTGTGTTTGCTCCTGTTGGGAGATTCTATGAGTAGTAGCTCGTGTCTATAGTTGTTTTATTCGTTCATGATAGTAGTGAAACTGGAAGTGAGCCCTTGATGTTCTTAGTGGTAAGCTTTATGTGATTTTCCAGAGTATTTTGTTTATGAGTTGTAATTTGATACTCCATCGAAATGTGAGTTCAGTTAGCGTTATGATTTTATCAGCTGAGATGAATTAGTGGAGGAAATTTCAATTGGTGTGATATATGTTCGGTATGTGATTCAGAGCTTAGGGCGAGGTCCTCGTGATAATGGTGATCCGATATATTTAGACCGGGTTGAGTACCGCGGTGGAATTTTTTTATCAGGATGGGATCCTTTGTGATTTGTTCATATGCTTTGCTTCTTCCTTGTTATATTGCTTTTGGTCGGTCCGTATTGATAAAGAGTTGTTCCTATGGGTTTGTTTGATAGGTCCTTTAGATGTTTCCATTTTCATATTCAGTCACTTCGTGATGTGTTTCTTTAGTTTAGTTTGCGGGATTGTGCCCAGTGATGTTATAGTGGCTTGGTGAATCGAGTGTCTAATAGTGAAGTCTTCGTGTTAATTGCATCATTTTCAGTAATATGGAGTTTGGAAACAGAGTTCTTTCAGATGTGAGGCTAATTGCCAATGTTGAGTTGATTTCGGGTAGCTATTGTGATCAAAAGTGTTATTTGAGATTATGTGTGGGGTGCTATGTTGTGTGGTCGTGCCTTATGGGTGTAGTCCTGAGTCGATGCATCTGGTTGAGGCTAATCCCGGATATGGAATTAGAATCGGGTCTTTTGTAAATGAGTAGAAGATGAGAAAGTAAAGACATGAGGCTTATCGGTGGTGATGGGAAGGCCATATTGCAGTTGTGATTGTGTCATTAGGATTATGTAGGTTGGAGTGACGTGGGATCACTCGCGGGTGTGTGTTGGAAGTGTGCATTCAACGGTTGGATGAGTCGGGGCGAAACTTGGCACGTTCGAGGATGAACGTTTGTTTTAAGAAGAGGAAAATGTAACGACCCGACCAGTCATTTTGAGAATTTACACTCCATTCAGTGGCGTAGGGTCTTGAACAGCTTCACATTGTGTATATCGACCTGCATGCGTGGTTAGATGCAATTACCGGATAATCTGGAGTCGAATTGGAAGAAAATTTTTAGTTTTGGAAGCTTAAGTGATGAAAGTTGACCGGAGATTTGACTTTTGAGTAAACGGCCTCGGAATGAGCTTTGGTTAATGTCAACAACTTTGTATGATGATTTTGAACTTAGGTGTGCGTTCGAAATTGGATTTGGAGGTCCGTAAAGTGATTTGAGGTAATTTGGTGGAAGTTAGAATTTCGGCAATTTCGGCCGATAGGTGAAATTTTGATATCGGGCTCGGAATGGAATTTCGGGAATGACTGTAGGTCCGTTGTGTTATTTGTGACTTGTGTGCAAAATTTCACTTCATCCCATGTTGAATTGATAGGTTTCGACGCGAGTCTTGATATTAGAAGTTTTGAAAATTTATAAGTTTGATTTTTGGTTTGATTTGTCGTTGTGGCGTTGTTTTATGTGATTTGAAACCTCAAGCGAGTCCGTGTTAGGTTATATGACTTGTTACTGTGATTAGACGGGGTCCTGGGGGCCTCGCGTGTGTTTCGGATGGGCTACAGGCCATTTTCTTCCAACTTTGAACTGCTATCTTCTGGTGTCTGAATTCCTTCATCGCGATCGCAGTGCTTCCTTCGCGATCGCGATGTGTCTCTGCTGGTGGCCCAAAATTTTCTCTTCGCGATCGCGTAAAGGCCTTCGCGATCGCGTAGCTCCACCTTTTTCCCTTCCGCGTTCGCGCGAGCATCTTCGCGATCCCGCAGTACAATCCAGGCAACCTTCCTTTTTCCTCTTCGTGTTCGCATAACTTCATTCGCGATCGCAGAGGATAACCTACTCCTTATATGCGATCGCATAAGTTATTCCGCAACCGCGTAGAGAATTTTAGGCCAGCAACCATTTCCTTCTACGCGATCACATCTCGTTTTCCACGATCACGATGAACAAAACACCCGGGCAGATTATAAGTTCGCAAAACCGAGGGTTTCACCATTTTTAACAAATTTTAACTTCTAGAGCTTGGTTCCTGGCGATTTTTGAAGGGTTTTTCACATAACTCGAATGAGTAAGTGTTCTTTAACTAGAATTAAATATATTCCATGAATTAGTCCTTGTTTTTATCATTTAAATTGTGTTTTGAGTTGGGGAAATGGTGGGTTTTGAAAGAAAAATTTCTAAAATGACAAAATATGATTTGAATGACCAAATGATATCAGAATTGGATAAATTTAGTATGGGTGAACTCGTATCATAATGAGTAATCGAAATTTGTAAAATTTGTCGGGTTTCGAGG